>JANCRA010000488.1:0-34885 GCA_024362935.1 Setophaga petechia
AATTTGGATTAATATGAGGAATTATTTCCTTAAAAGAAAAAGAGGGGAGAAAAATTCTCATCCGGAATGAATCAGGAATATCCCAGAATTCCTTCCCTATAAAAATAAAAAGAGGCAAAAATCTTGAAATTGTAGAATAAATCAGGAATATCCCAGAACTCCATCCTTATAAAAATGGGGGGAAATTCCTCGAATAGGGGAATAAATCAGGAATATTCCCAGAACTCCTTCCTTTAAAAAAGAGGCAAATCCCCATCCTGAAAATAGGGAATAAATCAGGAATATCCCAGAATTCCTTCCCTGTAAAAAGAGGAAAATTCCCATCCTGAAATTAGGGAATAAATCAGGAATATTCCAGAATTCCTTCCTTTAAAAAGGAGGCAAAAATCCCCATCCTGAAATTGTAGAATAAATCAGGAATATTCCCAGAACTCCATCCTTAAAAAAATAAAAATCTTGAAATTGTAGAATAAATCAGGAATATCCCACAACTCCTTCCTTGTAAAAAGAGGAAAATCCTCATCCTGAAATTGTAGGATAAATCAGGAAATTTCCATGTGGAAATATGGAAAATGTTCCTGGAAATGTGGACATTTCCACGTGGAAAGGTGGGAAATGTTCCTGGAAATGTGGAAATTTCCACGTGGAAATATGGAAAATGTTCCTGGCAATGTGGAAATATGGAAAATGTTCCTGGCAATGTGGAAATATGGAAAATGTTCCTGGCAATGTGGAAATTTCCACGTGGAAAGGTGGGAAATGTTCCTGGAAATGTGGGAATTTCCACGTGGAAATATGGAAAATGTTCCTGGAAATGTGGAAATTTCCATGCGGAAATATGGAAAATGTTCCTGGAAATGTGGGAATTTCCATGTGGAAATATGGAAAATGTTCCTGGAAATGTGGGAATTTCCATGTGGAAATGTGGAAAATGTTCCTGGAAATGTGGGGATTTCCATGTGGAAATATGGAAAATGTTCCTGGAAATTTCCACGTGGAAATATGGAAAATGTTCCTGGCAATGTGGGAATATGGAAAATGTTCCTGGCAATGTGGAAATTTCCATGCGGAAATATGGAAAATGTTCCTGGAAATTTCCATGTGGGAATATGGAAACTGTTCCTGGCAATGTAGAAATTCCCGGGGCAGGAGGGGTGGCCGGAATGTTCTGGAATGTTCTGGAATCCCGGGATAACGCACCTGGCCCGGAGGCGCCGCAGCGAGCTCAGGACGGCGGCGCCCTCGTCCCGCGCCCCGCGCGCTGAGCGGCTCCTCCCGCAGAGCCCGGCCCAGGTAATCCTCAGCCTCTGGAAAATGGGAAAAATGGGAAAAATTGGGAAATCCAGGAATGGGAAAGGGAATGGAAATGTGGGAATGGGAGTGGGAAAATGGGAAAATGGAAAAATGGGAAAATGGGAAAAATTGGGAAATGGGAATGGGAATGGGAATGGGAAATGTGGGAATGGGAGTGGGAAAATGGGAAAGGGTACAGGAAATCTGGGAATGGGAACAACAGGAAATATGGGAATGGGAATGGGAAAATGGGAATGGGAAAGGGTTCAGGAAATGTGGGAATGGGAATGGGGAAATCGGGAAATGTGGGAATGGGAAAGGGCTCAGGAAATGTGGGAATGGGAATGGGAAAGGGAAAATGGAAATGGGAAAATGGGAATGGGAAAGGGCTCAGGAAATGTGGGAATGGGAATGGGAAAATGGGAAAATGGGAAAGGGTTCAGGAAATGTGGGAAATCTGGGAATGGGAACAACAGGAAATATGGGAAGTTTCGGGGTGTTTTGGGGAGGAGGGATGAACTTTCGGAGTGTTTTGGAGGCAGAGGGATGAGATTTCGGGGTGTTTTGGAGGGGAAGGATGAAGTTTTGGGGTGTTTTGAGGAGGAAGGATGAACTTTCAGGGTGTTTTGGGGAGGAAGGATGAAGTTTTGGGGTGTTTAGGAGGCAGAGGGATGAACTTTCAGGGTGTTTTGGGGAGGGATGAAGTTTTGGGGTGTTTTGGAGGGGAAGGATGAAGTTTCGGGGTGTTTTGGGGAGTAAGGATGAACTTTCAGGGTGTTTTGGGGAGGAAGGATGCAGTTTTGGGGTGTTTTGGGGAGGAAGGATGAAGTTCTGGGGTGTTCTAGGGGATGGATGAAGTTTCGGGGTGTTTTGGGGAGGAAGGATGAACTTTCAGGGTGTTTTGGGGATGGATGAAGTTTCGGGGTGTTTTGGGGAGGAGACGAGGTTTTGGGGTGTTTTGGGGAGGAAGGATGAAGTTTTGGGGTGTTTTGGAGGGGAGGGATGAAGTTTCGGGGTGTTTTGAGGAGGAAGGATGGTCTTTCAGGGTGTTTTGGGAAGGAGGGATGAAGTTTTGGGGTGTTTTAGGGATGGATGAAGTTTTGGGGTGTTTTGGGGAGGAAGGATGAACTTTCGGGGTGTTTTGGGGAGGAAGGATGATCTTTCGGGGTGTTTTGGGAAGGAGGGATGAAGTTTTGGGGTGTTTAGGAGGCAGAGGGATGATCTTTCGGGGTGTTTTGGCGGCAGAGGGACGAGCTCCGCGCTGCTGCAGCAGCAGGAAATGAGAGCTGAAACCCCAAAACCACCAGAAGGCTCCGCTGCTTCCTCACCCCACGTTTTTGGGGTCGGGCACGGGCAGGTCCCACCACCCCCAGATTCTCCTCGGGGTCTGGGCCAGGGGCGCCCCACAACACCCGAGGACCCCAAACCCCCCAGAAATCCGCCCCAAACCCTCCCAGCCCCACCCCACAGCAGGATTCCCTTTTGGGGGGGACCCAGTACCTTCCAGGAGCCGCTGGATCTCCGGTGGGATCGGGGCATCCATGGGATTTTTGGGGATTTTGGGGATTTTGGGGATTTTGGGGATTTTGGGGATTTTGGGGATTTTGGGGATCTTTTCCCGCGGGGCCGCGATCGCTGTGGGGTGATGAGGAGGAAGCCACGAGGGCGGGGACACCCCAAAAACGAGGAGGAGGAGGAGGAGGAAGAGGAGGAGGAACCTTTGGGGTTCGGGCTCCTCCTCCTTTCAAACCCCAGCAGATCCCTGGGATGGTCCCCAGATCCCAAAAAATTCCGGGTGGGAAAAGCCGAGCTCAGGCCGAGGAGCTCCGCCTGGAATTCCCGGCTGGAATTTCCTCCCCGAGCTCACCTGCCCCCAAAATTGAGATTTTTCTGGGTTTTCTACCCAAAAATTCCCATGGGGGAAAAAAAGGGGATGTTCTGGGGTGAAATTTTCCCGTTTTCTGCGTGGGAAAGAGGTTGGGTTGGGGAAATAATCACCTGGGATGGGGAAAAGATGGAAAAACTCCTGGAAATTGGGAAATTTCTACATGGAAAGGTGGGAAATGTTCCTGGAAATGTGGAAATTTCCACGTGGAAATATGGAAAATGTTCCTGGAAATGTTGGGAATTTTGGGTCTGTTTTGGGGCAGTTTTGGAGCAGTTTTTGGGTCTGTTTTGGGTCTATTTTGGGGTGGTTTTGGAGCAGTTTTTGGGTCTGTTTTGGGTCTATTTTGGGTCTGTTTTGGGTGGTTTTGGAGCAATTTTTGAGTCTGTTTTGGGGCAGTTTTTGGGTCTATTTTGTGTCTGTTTTGGGTCTATTTTGGGTCTATTTTGTGTCTGTTTTGGGGCAATTTTTGGGTCTATTTTGGGCCTGTTTTGGGTCTATTTTGGGTCTGGTTTGGGTCGGTTTGCAGCAGTTTGGGGGCAGTTTTTGGGTCTGTTTTAGGGCAGTTTTGGGTCTATTTTGGGTCTGTTTTGGGGCAGTTTTTGGGTCTGTTTTGGGTCTGTTTTGCGGCAGTTTTGGGGCAGTTTTGGGTCTGTTTTGGGGCAATTTTGGGGCAGTTTTAGTGTCTGTTTTGGGGCAGTTTTGGGGCAGTTTTTGGGTCTGTCTTGGGTCTGTTTTGGGTCTATTTTGGGTCTGTTTTGGGGCAGTTTTTGGGTCTGTTTTGGGTCTATTTTGGGTCTGTTTTGGAGCAGTTTTTGGGTCTATTTTGGGTCTGTTTTGGATCTGTTTTGGGTCTATTTCGGGTCTGTTTTGGGGTGGTTTTGGAGCAGTTTTTGGGTCTCCAGATCTGGAACCCGAATCCTCGGAGCTGCCGCGCCGTTTCCAAACCCGGGATTTTCCCACCCAGCATTTCCCCGCCCGTCCGAGCCGTTCCTGGCCCAGATTTTAAACTCGGGTTTTGCTCCTCCCCTTTCCCCTCGTTAGGCTCAGCCTGGGCTCGGTTTTAGGACCGAAACGGCCCCAAAAATGGAGATTTTTGCAGCGGATGCTGAGGCCTCAAAGCACAGGAAACGCAGCTCGGGGGCCCCGAGCAGGAGATGGAAAATCAAAATATCACAGGAGCTGCCCCTCGATGTTTTTGGGGTTTCGTGTCTTTTTTGGGGGCAAAATGTGGATTTTTCCCTGTCAAAAGCTGCTCCCCAAATCTCCCGGCCAGGTAGGGCTGGGATGTAGGGAGTTCAGGGTCTTTTTTGGGTGAAAATTTTGGATTTTTCCCTGTCAATGCCTCCCTCTACATCTCACAGCTGGGTAGCATTTCCTGAACCAGGATTTTGGGAATTCTGAGCCTTTTTTGGGTGAAAAATGTGGATTTTTCCCTGTCAATACTTGCTGCTCAAATCTCCTGGCCAGGTAGGGTTTCCTGAGCTGGGATTTCGGGAATTAGAACCTGGAAATAAAATAAAAGTATCAGGAAAAAGGATTTTCCCAATTTCCAGGGAAATAAGCTTTTTTTTCCCCCCTCCTTCTTTTTTCTCTTCCTGCCCTTTTTTCCTCACCAGTTCAATTTTTGGGTTTTGCAACGGTCACAAATTCGGATTTGGGATCAGCTGGGAGAGCCTGGCACCGTCCTTGTCCCACAACATCCCAAATTTGGGGATTCTGGATCCCGAACCTCCTCTCCGAGGGAGGAAATTCCCACCTGGACCCTCCCAGGGCCCCGCCGGGATCCTCTGGAAATTCAATTTCCCGGGAAACGGAGGCGGGATTGGGCGTAACCATGGAAACGGAGATGGGGGAAAACGGGAGAGGCAGAGCCCGGCCTGCTCCAGTCGGGAATATCGGGAATATTGGGGAATAATGGGAGAGGCAGAGCCCTGTTCCTGTCAGGAAAATTGGAATATTGATGGAATAATGAGAGAGGCAGAGCCCTTTTCCTGTTGGGAATATCGGGAATATTGGGGGAATAATGGGAGAGGCAGAGCCCTGTTCCTGTCAGGAAAATTTGGAATATTGGGGGAATAATGGGAGAGGATGGGAATATTGGCGAAAAATAGGAGAGGCACAGCCCTGTTCCAATCGGGAATATTGGGAATATTGGGGGGAATAATGGGAGAGGCAGAGCCCTGCTCCTGTCTGGAATATTGGGGAATATCTCGGGGACATTCCCGGGACATTCTGGGGACATTCCGGGGAAATTTCCTGGGACATTGCCAGGACATTCTGGGGACATTCCCAGGACATTCCAGGGACATTCCAGGGGACATTTCCGGGGATATTTCCTGGGACACTCCCGGGACATTCCCGGGACATTCCCGGGGACATTCCAGGGGTCATTCCCAGGACATTTCCAGGACATTTCCTGGGACATTGCCAGGACATTCCGGGGTCATTTCCGGGGACATTCCCAGGAGATTTCCTGGGACATTCCCAAGACATTCCAGGGACATTTCCTGGGACATTCCGGGGACATTCCCGGGGGCATTCCCAAGACATTCCAGGGACATTCCCGGGACATTCCCGGGGACATTTCCTGGGACATTCCCAGGACATTTCCGGGTCATTTCCGGGGACATCCCCAGGACATTTCCAGGACATTCCCAGGACATTTCCGGGGTCATTTCCGGGGACATCCCCAGGACATTTCTGGAACATTCCCAGGACATTCCGGGGTCATTTCCCGGGACATTCCCGGGACATTCCCGGCTGGAAGGGCCCGGGCAGGCTCAGCCCCAGCCGGAATTCCGACCCCCGAGAAGGGACCGGGGCAGGAATTCCGGCCGCGTTTATTGGGAATTGTCATCGCCCCGGCGGGGAACGGGATCCAGATGTTGGCGGGAAATTGGGGAGGTGGAGGAGCCGCTCCTGGTGATTTACTGGGGTTTAAAATCCACAGGATCGGGGAAGGGGGCAGTGCTAATGTTTTATTTTATTTTATTTTATTTTATTTTATTATTTTATTTTATTTTATTTTATTTTATTTTATTTTATTTTGTTTTATTTTATTATTTTATTTTATTTTATTTTATTTTATTTTATTTTACTTTATTTTATTTTACTTTACTTTATTTTATTTTATTTTATTTTATTATTTTATTTTATTTTATTTTATTTTATTATTTTATTTTATTTTATTTTATTTTATTTTATTTTAATTATTTTATTTTATTTTACTTTATTTTATTTTATTTTATGTTATTTTATTTTATTTTACTTTATTTTACTTTACTTTACTTTATTTTACTTTATTTTATTTTATTTTATTTTATGTTATTTTATTTTATTTTGATTTTACTTTACTTTATTTTATTTTATGTTATTTTATGTTATTTTATTTTATTTTATTTATTTTAAAATTTATTTTATTTTATTTTATTTTATGTTATTTTATTTTATTTTATTTTTATTCTATTTATAAAGGGGTTGGAGGAGAGGTGATGGATCTGGAAGTTTCTCGTCCCTTCATGCCAAAGCACTCCTGGGGAAAAATAAATAAAATAAAATAAAATAAAATAAAATAAAATAAAATAAAATAAAATAAAATAAAATAAAATAAAAATAAAATAATAAAATAAAATAAATAAAATAAAATAAAATAAAATAAAATAAAATATAAAATGAAATAAAATAAAAATATAAAATGAAATAAAAATAAAATAAAATAAAATAAAAGGAATAAAACATTCCTCATGAATAAATATAAGGGAAAAGGAGGGGGAGAAATTTAAAAAATAATAATAAAAGGAATAAGAAGTTCCTCATGAATAAATATAAGGAAAAGGTGGGAGAAATTAAAAAAATAATAATAGAAGGAATTAGAAGCTCCTCATGAATAAATATAAGGAAAAGGGGGGTAAAATAAAAAAAATATTTAAATAAAATGTTGCTGAGAACAAAAGAAGAGGAAGTTCGGGGGAACTTTCATCTCAGGGGGGAAAAAATGAAATTAATGCAAAATCTGCCACAGCAGGGCCGGGAGCAGAGATGATCAGGAATTTTGGGGGAAAATTGCCAAAAAATGGAATTTCCTGCGCTGTCAGCACGGCGGGCGCGGGGCGGGGAACCCACAGAGCTCCTGCCCGGCCGCCTTTGATCCCCGAATTTGGGGCAAAAAGGGGAGGTTTGGGGAAAGAGAGGGGTGAGGGGAGAGAGACCGGTTCTGAGGGAAAAAAGGCGATTTTTGAGAGGAAAATGCTCATTTTTAAGGGAAAAATAGCCAATTTTTAAAGGGAAAATGCTCATTTTTAGGGGAAAAAGAGCAAATCTTTGAGGGGAAAATGCTCATTTTTAGGGGAAAAAGAGCCAATTTTTGTGAGGAAAATGCCCATTTTTAGTGAAAAAGAGCCAATTTTTGAGGGGAAAAGCCCTTTTCTGAGCGGAAATGAGCCTGGTTCTGAGGGGGAAAAGAGCCAATTTATGACTGGAAAAGCCCATTTTTTGGGGAAAAAGAGCAAATTTTTGAGGGGGAAAGCCCATTTTTAGGGGAAAAGTGCCTCATTTTGAGGGGAAATATTCCAGTTTTTAGAGGCGGAGAAAGAGCAAATTTTGGAGGGAAAGGGGCCTGGTTTTGAGGGGAAAACAGTCCCGTTTTGAGGGGAAAAGACCATTTTTAGGAGAAAAGGGCCTGGTTTTGAGGGAAAATAGTCCAGCTTTGAGAGAGCCCATTCCCTTCTCCAGACCTCGACTGGTCAGTGAATCCCAGAGCCCGTTCCCTTCTCCAGACCTTCACTGGTCAGTGAGACCCAGAGGTCATTCCCTTCTCCAGACCTTCACTGGTCAGTGAGACCCAGAGGTCATTCCCTTCTCCAGACCTTCACTGGTCAGTGAGACCCAGAGCCCGTTCCCTTCTCCAGACTTTTCCTGTGGTCAGTGAATCCCAGAGGTCATTCCTTTATCCAGACCCTCACTGGTCAGTGAGACCCAGAGCCCGTTCCCTTCTTCAGACTTTTCCTGTGGTCAGTGAATCCCAGAGCCCATTCCTTTATCCAGACCCTCACTGGTCAGTGAATCCCAGAGGTCATTCCCTTCTCCAGACCTTCACTGGTCAGTGAGACCCAGAGGTCATTCCCTTCTCCAGACCTTCACTGGTCAGTGAGACCCAGAGCCCGTTCCCTTCTCCAGACTTTTCCTGTGGTCAGTGAATCCCAGAGGTCATTCCTTTATCCAGACCCTCACTGGTCAGTGAGACCCAGAGCCCGTTCCCTTCTTCAGACTTTTCCTGTGGTCAGTGAATCCCAGAGCCCATTCCTTTATCCAGACCCTCACTGGTCAGTGAATCCCAGAGGTCATTCCCTTCTCCAGACCTTCACTGGTCAGTGAATCCCAGAGGTCATTCCCTTCTCCAGACCTTCACTGGTCAGTGAATCCCAGAGGTCATTCCCTTCTCCACACCCTTCCTGGTCAGTGAATCCCAGAGCCCATTCCCTTCTCCAGACCTTTTCTGGTCAGTGAGACCCAGAGCCCATTCCCTTCTCCAGCCCATCTCCTGTGGTCAGTGAATCCCAGAGGTCATTCCCTTCTCCAGACCTTTCCTGTGGTCAGTGAATCCCAGAGGTCATTCCCTTCTCCAGACCTTTCCTGTGGTCAGTGAATCCCAGAGGTCATTCCCTTCTCCAGACCTTTCCTGTGGTCAGTGAGACCCAGAGCCCGTTCGTTTATCCAGACCTTCACTGGTCAGTGAATCCCAGAGCCCGTTCCCTTCTCCAGATCCCCACGGGTCAGTGAGATCCAGAGTCCGTTCCCTTCTCCAGACCTTCACTGGTCAGTGAATCCCAGAGGTCATTCCCTTCTCCAACCCATCTCCTGTGGTCAGTGAATCCCAGAGGTCATTCCCTTTTCTCCAGAACATTCCTGGTCAGTGAGATCCAGAGTCCGTTCCCTTCTCCAGACCTTCACTGGTCAGTGAACCCCAGAGGTCATTCCCTTCTCCAGACCTTTCCTGTGGTCAGTGAGACCCAGAGCCCGTTCCCTTCTCCAGACCTTCACTGGTCAGTGAACCCCAGAGGTCATTCCCTTCTCCAGACCTTTCCTGTGGTCAGTGAATCCCAGAGCCCGTTCCCTTCTCCAGATCCCCACGGGTCAGTGAGACCCAGAGGTCATTCCCTTCTCCACACCTTTCCCGGTCAGTGAACCCCAGAGGTCATTCCCTGTCCACTCCTCCTCCAGACAGAATTTCCCCTGGGATACAGAATTCCATAGGAAATTCAGGAATTTTTTGGCCAGCTCTGACCTGTCAGCCTGGCCAGAATTGGGAATTCTGGGGGTTCTGGGAGTCCTCTCCATCCCCACCCCAAATTCCAGCCGAACCCAGCCTGGCCAGAACTGGGAATTTGACCAGAATTGGGAATTTTGGGGATTTCCGGGGCTCTGCTCCCTCTCCACTCCAAATTCCAGAATTTGGGAACCAAACCCAGCCTGGCCAAAATTGGGAATTTGGCCAGAATTGGGAATTCTGTGGTTTCTGGGGTTCTGTTCCCTCTTCACCCCAAATTCCAGGATTTGGGATGCAAACCAAACCTGGCCAGAATTGGGAATTCTGGGGATTCTGGGACTCTAATCCTACCCACCCAAATTCCAGGATTTGGGAACTGAACCCACCTGACCTGGCCAGAATTGGGAATTTGGCCAGAATTGGGAATTTTGGGGATTTCCGGGACTCTGTTCCCTTTCCACCCCAAATTCCAGGATTTGGGATGCAAACCCAGCCTGGCCAGAATTGGGAATTTGGTCAGAATTGGGAATTCTGGGATTTCCGGGTCTCTGTTCCCTCTCCACCCCAAATTCCAGGATTTGGGAACCAAACCCTCCTGAAATTCATCATTATCCAATAATTCCTTCTAAACGCCCACAAATATTCAGTTTTCCTCCTCATTTTCACCCCACACTGAAAATTCTTTGATTTTCCCTCAATTCCCTCACCAAAAACCCCAAACACCGATTTCCACTCCCCAAACTCGCATTGAAATTCTCATTTTAGCCAAAAAAAAAAAACCCCAAAAAATCAATTTCTTATCGCCTCTTACACAAAAAATGAAGCGAGGAGGAGGCGATCACAGCGCTCTGAGGGGAGATAAGCCCGGGTTTATCTGCGGGCTTGCGCAAGCCGCGCTCAAATCGCGATAAGAGCGGGGCCAGCAGCGCTTATCAGAGCTCGGAATTTGCACTCCGATAACCTCTCGCTCCCAAAAAATAAAAAAAAAAGAGAATTTTGCGCTCCTCGGGTTTCAAAATCCGATAAAGAACCGAAAAATGCGGAGGCTCCGAGAAAACCGCACGGCGCTGCTTTTAGTTTTAATTATTTTTATTAATTTTTGCGCTTTGTTTAATTAAAAAATTCCAATTTCTGGGAGTTATTCAGGGTTAAATTCTATTTTTTTTTGACCCCGGAGGAGGAGGCGATGATTTGCGGGTGGGGAAGAGGAGAATGAAGGAATTTATCCCGAAAATTTGAGGTTTTTGGCCGCCTTTGATCTGCCGCGCTGGCGGATTCCTCCCCATCGGCAGATCAAGGAGAATTTTTATCTGTTATTTTTTATTAAAATCTCTCTTTTTTTGTTGTTTTTTTGATGTTCCGAGTGAGGAAACGCCCTCGGAATGTTCCCTCTGAAGTGGCCACATCACAGGAAAGGATTTACAAAAAGCAGAATAATTCAGGAATGCTGCAGGGAACAAAAAAAAAAAAAAAAAAAATCGCATTTTTCTGCTGGGTTCTTGCCCTGAGAGGGAATTTCTCTGATTTTATGCAAAACGAGCTCGGCGGAGCGGAAAAATCAACAAATAAATGAAAAAAAATATCATTAAAATTGGGAATTGTTGGGTTCCCTCTCCTGGAAATTGGGGAAATTCCCGACCCTGGGGAATAAATAAAGGGAATTATTGTCCCGTTGTCTCCCCCAGAATTTGCCCAAAAATCGACATTTTCCTCAAAAATGGCAAAATCTGAGGGGTTTGAACAGGGCTGGGTTTCAAATTTGAGGGGAGGAAAAATAAAGGAAAAGGGAAAATTAAAATAAGGAAAGGAAAAGATAAAAAGAAAAAATAATATAAAATATAGCTTATGATGAAAGCAAAATGTTTAAAAAGAAGGTAAAATAAAACATGAAAGCTAAATTTAATTTGTTTTTGCTTAAAAAAATAGAACATAAAATAAAATGAAATGAAATTTTAAAATGGAATAGAATAGAATAGAATAGAATAGAATAGAATAAAATAAAATAAAATAAAATAAAATAAAATAAAATAAAATAAAATAAAATAAAATAAAATTCAGCTTCCACACCAGCTTTTCCTGCAAAAACTCCCCAAAAAAAATGACGGGAGGCGAATTTTATTGAGTTTTATATTATTTTATATTTATTGAATAATTTCCCCGTTTATTGAATAATTTCCCCCCATTTTTCCCGAGGCAAATCAAAGTAAATCTGAAGTCTGAAGCTATTTATTTTTATTTTTGGCTGATTTTCCCCTCTGGAATACAGGAATTCCTTAGGAAAACCGGATTTTTTTGGGGTGGTTTTGATCCTTTAAAGAAATTTGAAATTCTTCCCAGGCAAGAAATGGGAATTCTCAATTTTTAATAAAAATTCTGATTTTGTAATACAAGTGATGAGGGCGAGAATGGATTTTGCAGCTTTTTTCGGTGCCAAATCCTCGATTTCAGGTAAAATTTTGATATTTCCTCTGGAAAATCCTTCCCTTGCTGCCTTCCCGCTTTTCCCAACAAATGGAATATTTGGAATTTATTAAACACGTGGAATATATGGGATATAGGGAATATATGGGAAATATGGAATAAATAGATAATACGGAATATATGGGATTAATGGGTTATATTATTTACATGGATTATATGGAATATATGGGATTTATGGGCTATATTAATTATATGGATTATATGGAATATATGGGATTTATGAATTATATTAATTATATGGATTATGTGGAATATATGGGATTTATGGATTATATTAATTATATGGATGATATGGAATATATAGGATTTATTAATTATATTAATTATATGGATGATATGGAATATATGGGATTTATGGATTATATTAATTATATGGATTATATTGAATATATGGGATTTATGGATTATATTAATTATGCGGATTTTTATTTTTTACCTTCCTGGGGCTTCTCCACCTGTGCCCACCCACTCCTGTCCCACCGGGATGCACCTGCCCGGGCCCCGAAATCCCAGATTCCAAAATCCCTGATCCCGAAATTCTGGATCCTGAAATTCCGAAATCCCGGATCCCAAATCTCTGTAATCGCGGATCCTGAAATCCCGAGATCCCTCATCCCGAAATCCTGCATCCCAAAATCCCGGATCCTGAAATCCCGGGTCCACAAATCCCCAATTCCCAGGTCCCCAAATCCCCCAGTCCCAGGTCCCAAATCCCCCAATCCCGTGTCCCCAAATCCTCAAATCCCGGATCTCCAAATCCTCAAATCCCGTGTCCCCAATCGCGTGTCCCCAATCCCGGTCCCCAATCCCGGTCCCCAATCCCGTGTCCCCAATCTCGTGTCCCCAATCCCGTATCCCCAATCCCGTATCCCCAATCCCGTATCCCCAATCGCGTGTCCCCAATCCCGGTCCCCAATCCCGGTCCCCAATCCCGGTCCCCAATCCCGTGTCCCCCAGTCCCGTATCCCCAATCCCGTATCCCCAATCCCGTGTCCCCAATCCCGGTCCCCAATCCCGTGTCCCCAGTCCCGTGTCCCCAGTCCCGTGTCCCCAATCCTGTGTCCCCAATCCCGGTCCTCAATCCCGGTCCCCAATCCCGTGTCCCCAGTCCCGTATCCCCAATCCCGGTCCCCAATCCCGTGTCCCAATCCCGTGTCCCAATCCCGTGTCCCCAATCCCGGTCCTCAATCCGGGTCCCCAATCCTGTGTCCCCAATCCCGGTCCCCAATCCCGTGTCCCCAGTCCCGTGTCCCCAATCCCGTATCCCCAATCCCGTATCCCCAATCCCGTATCCCCAGTCCCGGGTCCCCAATCCCGTGTCCCCAATCTCGTGTCCCCAATCCCATGTCCCCAATCCCGGTCCCCAGTCCCGTGTCCCCAATCCCGGTCCCGCTCCCCACCGGCCCTGGGCAGGTCCGGGTGTCCCCCGGCCCCTCCCGGGCTGGGAAAACGGGACGGGGTGGGGACGGTTGGAAAACTCGGGATGGGGAAAAGGGGACGAGCCGGGAGCGCCGCTCGTTTGGGGAGAAATCCCGGGAAAACGGGACGGGCTGGGAGCGCCGCTCGTTTGGGGAGAAATCCAAGGAAAAAGGGACGGGTTGGGATTGCTGCTCGTTTGGGGAGAAATCCCAGGAAAAACGGACGGGCTGGGAGCGCTGCTTGTTTGGGGAGAAATTCCAGGAAAAAGGGACGAGCTGGGAACGCTGCTCCTTTGGGAGAAATTCCGGGAAAAAGAGACGGGCTGGGAGCGCCGCTCATTTGGGGAGAAATCCCAGGAAAAAGAGACGGGCTGGGAGCGCCGCTCGTTTGGGGAGAAATCCCAGGAAAAAGGGACGGACTGGGAGAGCTGCTCGTTTTTTGGGGAAAACAGGGATGGGTTGGGAGCGCTGCTCGTTTGGGGAGAAATTCCGGGAAAAAGGGACGGGCTGGGAGAGTCGCTCGTTTTTAGGGGGAAAAAGGGGATGAGCCAGGAGAGCTGCTCATTTTGGGGGGAAAAACACTGAGATGAGAGCGCTGCTGTTTTGGGGGGAAAAACACTGAGATGAGAGCGCTGCTGTTTTGGGGGGAAAAACACTGAGATGAGAGCGCTGCTGTTTTTTGGGGGAAAAACACCGAGATGAGAGCGCTGCTGTTTTTGGGGGAAATAGGGTTAAGGTGGGAGCGCCGCTCGTTTTTGGGGGAATTCTGGGGGAAAACAGGGCTGAGGTGGGAGCGCTGCGGGCTGTGAGGGGCGCGGCCCGGGGGGCTCCGGGGGTCGGGACGGGGCCGGGGGGTCCCGGGGGGTCCCGGGGGGTCCCGGCGGTGCCGAGGGAAGGCGGCGGCGGCTCCGGGGGATGTTCCGGAGGGTCCCTTTGAGTTTCAAATGAGAGCCGCGAGCCTCTGTAGTGCCCGCCGAGCCGTGCCCTGCCGCTCACCCCGGCCCGGCCCTCCTCACCTGGCACCGCGCCTAATCCGGGCCTAACCCTGTTCCCATCCCGGACCTAACCCTGTCCCTATCCCGGGCCTAACCCGGTCCCAATCCCGGGTCTAACCCGGTCCCAATCCAGGGTCTAACCTGGTCTCCATCCTGGGTCTAACCCGGTGCCCATCCCGCACCTAACCCCATCCCAATCCCGGACCTAACCCTGTCCCCATCCCGGGTCTAACCTGGTCCCCATCCCGGACCTAACCCTGTCCCCATCCCGGGCTTAACCCGGTCCCTATCCCGATTTTAACCCGGTCCCAATCCCGGGCCTAACCCGGTCCCCATCCAGGGCCTAGCGCAGTCCCAATCCCGGACCTAACCTGGTCTCCATCCCGGGCCTAATCCTGTCCCTATCCCGAGTCTAACCCCGTCCCCATCCCGGTCTTAACCCGGTCCCAATCCCGGGTCTAACCCCGTCCCCATCCCGGGTTTAGCCCGGTCCCCATCCCTGTCCCTGCCCGCGGTTTTTGGGCTCATTTTGGTGTTTTCCTTTCGCAAACTGACCCTGTAAAAAATCCCCTTTCCACCTTTCCCCCTCTGTTTTCCCCTCTCTTATCTCGGAGCTAATTGGCCTCTCCAAAATCTTTTCTCGGGAGCAAATCCCGCTCCTGTCCCGGCCCCACGGCCCAGGGATGCTCCGAGCCCCAAATCCGGGTGGTTCTGAGCCTTTTTGGGGTGGCAGGGTTTGTTTTAGTGTTTTCCCCCTGACCTTTCGCAAACCTCGGCTGTAAGAAAATCCCTTTTCACCTTTTCCCCCCGATGTTTTTTCCCCTCTTATCTCGGGGCTAATTGGGCTCTCCAAACCCCATTTTTATTTTTTTTTCCCGAGAGAAAGGAGCGTGTCAGAGCGGGGAGAGATTTTATCTGCCGGAGCCGCAGCAGGTACTTCCCTCCTCACCCTCATCCCTCATCCCTCACCCCGCCGAGCAGATTTGCAAATTTACCCAGCCCCGAACAATGGGCGCTCCTGGCAGCGCCTCTGTTGACTTGTTTAGAAATCCCAGAGGCGTTTCGAGGTAAAAAGGTCAGAGCTGCACCGGCCCCGCTCCTCCGGCCCTCCCTGCAGGCAAAACGCGGAAATTTGATTTATTCTGGGCCAAATCCCCTTTTTTAGGGCCGGCCTTGGGGGAGCTGAAGGGAGCAAACCGCGTTTGACGCTTCGGTTTCGGGGTTTGAGGCGCTCGAATTGGGAATAAATCCGAAATTCTGAAGAGTTGGGAAAATCAGGAATTCCTCCCATCCCCAGCGCGTCCCGGGTTCCGAATTCCCGATTTTCACCCCGGGGATGATTTCCTGCTCTCCTCAGGCCGGGAAATGAGGGCAGAATTCCAGCCGGGAATCCAGGAATTCCAGGAAAAGGGATCGGCCCCTTTGTTTGGGATCGCTGGAACAGCCGCGCACTTTTCCTTCCTCCTCCTCCTCCTCCTCCTCCTCCTCCTCCCAGGCCCCGCATCCCGCAATTCCCAGAGATTCCCACTGGGCTGAAAAGACGTGAATTGAGGGGGGAAAAAAACAAAATAAAAATCAACTTTATTGGGCTGAGGTAGTTCCGTGTGGAGGCGCGGGGAGCAGGGAGGGGAATCCCCTCGGCTTTTCCCGATAATTCCATTTTTACCCGCAGGTTTTCGGTCCCGAATCCCCGCGAGGGAAGGAGGGAGGGCGTTAGGCCGCGGTTTAATCCCGGGTTTATCAGGGTCCGATAAGCCCGAGAGGGTGCGAGGGAGGCGCTGCGGGCTCCGGGAGCCCCCCGAACTCGTCCCCATCGCCCCTCGCCCCTCCTGCGGCAGCCCCAAAGGGTGACAGAGCCCCCTCCCCTCCTCCGCCCGCAGCAGCAAAAATCGCGTGGAAAAAACAAAACCCTGTAAAGCAGAAATAGTGCAAAACGGGAGCAGAAAATTGCGCTTTTTCTCTCTTTTTTTTTTGCCTTTTTTTTTTTTGTCCTTTCCTGAGGCTTTGGGTCTTTGCAGAGACCTCGAGCGTCTTGGGCGCCTCGGGGCTCGTTTCAAGTTCTACAATCAGGAAATAAAAGGGAAAGGAAAGGGGGAAATGCCCGGAACTTTTTGTGTGTGTGTGGGGTTTTTTTACATTCTCACAAGGAGGAAAAACGCATCGGACGGGGAAGAGGAAAAAACCAAAAATTCATTGCGCTCGTTTTTCCAAAGGGGAGAGAACTAAATCAAAGTTTGTTTTTGTTTTTCCTGGGGTTGAAAGTGCAGTTCCTAAAGGGGGAAAAAGGCAGAGAAGTCCCTGAGACTCGGAAATTCGGGAATTGCTCCTTGGGAGCGCAGCGCCGGCAGAGGGGCCATAAATAAAGAGAGACACGCGTGGGGACAGCCCCGAGGGTCCTGCGGGGGGCTCGGGGGGTTCAGGAGGAGCCGGAGCTGGGCGAGGCCTCGGGCGAGGATTGATCCGAGCCCTCGTCCTTGGGCGCGCCGCGGGCCGCGGCCGGGGCCAGCCCCTCCTTCTCCCGCTTCTTCTGCTTCATCCTCCTGTTCTGGAACCAGATCTTCACCTGCGTCTCGTTGAGCTCCAGGCTGGCCGCGATCTCCACCCTGCGGGCCCGCGTCAGGTACTTGTTGAAGTGGAATTCCTTCTCCAGCTCCGTCAGCTGCTTGGTGCTGAAGTTGGTGCGGATGGCGTTGGGCGGCCCCAGCAGTCCCAGCTCCGACGTTTTGCCTGAAAAAAAAAAACCAAAAAAACCCAGCAGGGCAGGAGCGGCCGGAGGAATCCCCTCCCCGAGGGATGTCCCCTTCTCCCTGCCCCGAGCTCCGCGCTCCTCCCGGCCCCGCTCGGCCTCAGCCCGGCTCGGGGCTCCGGGCTCTGCTTTTCCCGGAGATCCATCCGGAGATCCATCCGGACATCCATCCCCTCATCCTCCCGGCTTGGCTTTTCCTGGGATCCATTTCCTGGGGTTTTCCCCTTGATTTTTCCCCTGGGATCCATCCCCTCATCCTCCCGGCTGGGATTTCCCCCGGGATCCATCCCCTCATCCTCCCGGACCTGCTTTTCCCCAGAGATCCATTCCCTGGATTTTCCCCCAGGATCCATCCCTTCATTCTCCCTGCTCGGTTTCCCCCCGGGATCCATCCCCTGGGTTTTCCCCCCGGGATCCATTTCCTGGGTTTTATCCCGGGATCCATCCTCTGAGTTTTCCTCCCGCGATCCATTCCCTGATCCTCCTGGATCTGCTTTTCCCCCGAGATCCATTCCCTGGGTTTTCCCTGGGATCCATCCCCCGATTTTTCCCCTGGGATCTATTTCCTGGATTTTATCCCAGGATCCATCCCCTGGGTTTTCCCCCAAGGATCCATTCCCTGATTTTTCCCTTGGGATCCATTTCCTGGATTTTATCCCAGGATCCATCCCCTGCATTTTCCCTCCGGGATCTGTCCCCTGGGTTTTCCCCCTGGATTTTTCCCCCAGGATCCATCCTCCGGATTTTCCCCTGGGATCCCTCCCCTGGATTTCCCCCTGGGTTTTTCTCCTGATTTTTCCCCCGGGATCCATCCCTGGATTTTCACCTGGGATTCATCCCCTGGGGTTTATCCCAGGATCCATCCCCTGGTTTTTCCCCTGGATTTTTCCCCCCGGGATCCATCCCTGGATTTTCCCCTGGGATCCATCCCTTGGATTTCCCCCTGGATTTTTCCCCTGAGTTTCTCCCCGGGATCCATCCCTGGGTTTCCCCCTGGGATCCATCCCCGCACCCCGCGGGAAGGGCTGGAAGGGGAGGAGGAGGGTGATGATGGCAGGGGAGGAGGAGGAGGAGGAGGAGGAAGGCCGGGGGTTAAGGGAAGGCGGTGGGGAAGGAAGTGGAACAATGGAGGAGGGGATGGAAGGCGCGGCTGAGGAAGGAGGAGGAAGCGTCGAGCGTTTCCTGCTCTGAGCTGGGCTTAAATCGGCCTCGGGCCCGCGGGGAGCCGAGCTCAGGGACGCTCCGTGGGACGTGATGGGAAATCTCTGGGTGGGCGTTAAGAAAAAGGCCCCAAAACCCAAACAAACCCGAACACCAAAAATACCTCACCCCCAACCCCAGACAACCCAACCAAACACAACCCAATCACCAAAAAACCACCCCAAAACCCAACCAAACTCCCAAGACCTAACCAAACCAAACCAAATCCCCCAAAACCCAACCAAACCCCTCAAAATCCCCTAAACCCAACCAAACCCAACCCAATCACCAAAAAACCACCCCAAAACCCAACCAAATTCCCAAGACCTAACCAAACCCAACCAAATCCCCCAAAACCAAACCAAATCCCCCAAAACCCAACCCAACCCGGTGCTCCACTGGCAGACGACCCCAAACCTCGGGAGCTCAGCCCTGCCCGGCCCCGCACCCCACACTCACCTGTTTTGGGGGGGTTCCTCTTCACCCTCATCCACTCGAAGGTCTGCGCTGCCCCGGCCCTGGCGCCGGGCTCGGGCTGTCCCAGAGGCTCCGGTTCCTCCAGCAGGGCCCCCGAGATGTCCCCGTAGAGGCCGGGCAGGTACCCGGGGCCCGCGGGCGGCTCCGGGCCCAGCGCGGGCTGGAACTGCCCCGGGGCCCCGCAGAAACCCTCGGGCAGCGAGGCCGAGCCGTAACCCGAGGGCCCCGGGAAGAAAAGCCCGTCCGAGTCCTGCTGGCCCAGGTAGAGCTGCTGGAAGCCCTGGGCCGGGCACGCCGGGCTGGAGAAGCGGGAGGAGGACGAGGAGGAGGAGGAGGAGGAGGAAGGAGGGTGGAAGCCGTGCTGCGGCAGAGGGGCGGCGGGGAGCGGGGGGCCGAAGGGACCCTCGGAGCTCGGAGCGGGGCTACCTGAGCACGGCGGGAAGGACGGGGAGGGCTCGGCGAGGTGCGCGAAGGCGCCGCGGTTACAAATTGCGAACTCCACGAAGGAGTTCATGGCGGTATTGTCCATCTGCCAGTGATGGAGGAGGGTCAGCCCGTTTTGGGGGCCACGCCGCCTGCCCTCCAACCTTTGGGCCGTCTGTCAAAGCTGGGAAACTTCCTGCCGGGCATGGGGGACCCCGCGGAACCGCGGCCCGGCCCGGGGGGGACCCCGCGGGCGGAGCGGGCCCAGCCCAATGAGCGCGGGGCTCCCGAAGTTCGCGGCCGGCTCCGGGCTCATCCATCACGGCGCTGACATTTGCATGACAAAGGGGCTTCAATCAAACGCGGCCCATCAATCTGATAACAACACGGCCGCGTCAAAATCTTCTCCTCAAAGACTTTAAAAGAGAGCGGGGTGCGGGGAGCTGCCGGGGGGGAAGGATGGCGGTGACCCGCGAGTGGTTTTTAAGTGCTAAAAAGGGCCCCGAGTTATGCGGGGAGCCGGGTTCAGGCGCGAGTTCTGACTTTAAAAGGTTTTTTTTCCCCTCCCGGTGCCGGCTCGGTGTGAAGGGGAAGAAAAGAGGGCGAGGGGATGGGGAGGTGTGAGCACAAAAGGATGCTCGGGCGCTCTTTGATTCATTTGGCAACTTTTCCCCCCAAAGCGCCTCGGCCTTTTCCGGGATGCGGCCCAAGGAAAACGCGCTCGGTTTTCGCTTTAATCCGGGCTTTGTGCGCCGGTGAAAGCGCGCTAATTAAATCAACGTTCTAATGAGAGCCCAAATAAAGTTAGCGAGGGCAGAGCGGCTTCGGCTGGAGCCGCGCCAGGCCCGGCCAGGAAATTACGGGATGGGAATGAAACCGAGCCCTGCTGGTCCCACCTGGGACCTTCCCGTCCGTCCGTGCGCTAAAACCGGGCTTAGGGGCTTAGGGGCTCACACACTGCACATTCCCTACTAAAACCGGGCTTAGGGGCTCATGTACTGCAGAGTCCTGACCAAAACCGGGTTTAGGGGTCACGCACTGCACGTTCCCTACTAAAATCGGGTTTAGGGGCTCACGTACTGCACACAACCTTCTAAAACTGATTTTTAGGGGCTCACACAACACAGGCTCCCTACCAAACCCGGTTTTAGGGGTTCCTGTCCTTCACGCTCCCTACCAAACCCGGTTTAGGAGTTTACGCGCAGCTCAGTCCCTACCAAACCCGGTTTTAGGGGTTTCTGCACTTCACACTCCCTACCAAACCCGGTTTAGGGGTTTACGCACTTCACACTCCCTACCAAACCCGGTTTTAAGGGTTCCTGCACTTCACGCTCCCTACCAAGCCCGGTTTTAGGGGCTCACGCACAGCTCAGTCCCTACCAAACCCGGTTTTAGGGGCTCACGCACAGCTCAGTCCCTACCAATCCCGGTTTTAGGGATTCTAATCCGCTCCGGGGCACTAAGCCGGGCTTTGCCGGCGCCGAGGAGGAGGAGGAGGAGGGCCGAGCCTGCCTCCAGGCCGGGCGCAGAGAATGGGCCCGGGGCCGGGACTCGTTTGTTTGCTTGTTCGGCCGAGGGGGACAAGGGCGGACGCCCACGGCCATTTGTTCTTGTCAGGGATTTACGGCCCGGCCACGCTCCGGGAGCGGCTCCGCTGCCTCTGCCCGGGCCAAAAGTTCACCCCGAGACCAAACCCGGCCGGGAAAATCCATTTTCGCTCCTGCCGCACATTAGGGGCAGCATTTGGTGCCAAATTCCACCCTGGCATCGATATTCCGCCCTTTTTTCCAGCGCAAAATTTGATTTTTTAGCCGCTTCCAGCTCCGTTAAAAAAATTAAAGTTTCCGTTCCAGCGGTTGTTTATTCATTTAGTCCCGCTTTGCTGGCCCCAAAATGAGAATATTTTAAATACAAACGTCCTTCAGAACTCTCTCCTGCCTTCTTTGCACAACTCCGAGCGGCGCTCCCGTCATTCCCCGGGCAGCGAAAATCGATTTCTAATTCGATTCCTTTGATATTTCGCTGCGTTCGGGTTCAAACGGGTGATTTATGGCTGTAAAACGAAAAATAAAAAAAGAGAAAATGCAGATGTTTATTCCGGCCTGGAGCCGGTGGGTTTGTGGTTTCCCACCGCTGTTGCATCAAAGGGATTTTTTAAATTAAAATCACCAAAAATCGCGATTTTTTTTCAACTTTTCCTCTAAGCCAAGCCTGAATTAGAGCTGAGGTGAAAATCCGATTTTTTGGTTGTTTGTTTGTTTGTTTTGGTGGATGGGACGGGGGCCCAAAATTGGAGCCGGAATTGGCGAAATTGTGCAAAATTCAGCCTGAAATGGGGACGGGCCGCGGGGCTGGGGTTTGGGGCTGGGATCGCTTCGGAAATTCGGGGAAAAATCGCTTTTTTTGGGGCTCCTAAGGCTCAGATGAGGGATTGAGGGCTGGGATCATTTTGGGAATTTGGGAAAATCGCTTTTTTTGGTCCCTGGGGTTCAAACGAGGGATTGAGGGCTGGGATCACTTCAGGATTTGGGGAAAATCGCTTTTTTTTGGGTTCTTTATGATCTCATGAGGGGTTTAGGGCTGGGATCATTTTGGGAATTTGGGAAAATCGCTTTTTTTGGTCCCTGGGGTTCAAACGAGGGATTGAGGGCTGGGATTACTTCAGGATTTGGGGAAAATCGCTTTTTTTGGGTTCTTAATGATCTGATGAGGGGTTTAGGGCTGGGATCATTTTGGGAATTTGGGAAAATCGCTTTTTTTTGGTCCCTAGGGTTCAAATGAGGGATTTAGGCCTGGGTTCATTTTGGGGAATTCGGGAAAATCGCTTTTTTTGGGTTCCCAATGATCTCATGAGGGATTTAGGGCTGGGATCATTTTGGGAATTTGGGAAAATCGCTTTTTTTGGTTCTTACCATTCAGAGGAAGGGTTTAGGGCTGGGATCACTTCAGGATTTGGGGAAAATCGCTTTTTTTGGGTTCCTAATGATCACATGAAAGTTTAGGGTTGGGATCATTTTGGGAATTTGGTAAAATCGCTTTTTTTGGGTTCCTAATGATCTCATGAGGGATTTAGGGCTGGGATTTTTTGGGAATTCGCTAAAATCGCTTTTTTTGGGTTCTTAATGATCTCATGAGGGGTTTAGAGCTGGGATTTTTTGGGAATTCGCTAAAATCGCTTTTTTTTCGGGAGGACCCGGCCTGGAGGAGGGGCCCCGTTCCCAACCCCCTCCCGGGACCTCCAGGATGCTCCAAAATTTCCATTTTCTGCCCCAAATTCTGCCCTGTGGGAGAACCCCCAGCTCCTGTTCCTATGGAAGCGTCTCGATTTCAAATCTTTAGTTTTAAATCTTCATTTTTAGTCCTCATTGGAAATCTTCATTTGAAATCCTCATTGGAAATCCTTATTTGAAATCTTCATTTTAAAAGCGTTGTAAATCCTGATTTTGAGTCTTGATTTGAAACCTCGATTTGAAATCTGTATTTTAAAACTTCATTTGAAATCTGTATTTTAAATCTTGACCTTAAATCTGTATTTATTTTAAATCTTAAACCGGGGAAGTTTCTGTGCAGGCCACAGAGGAGGAAAGAGGCATTTCCAAAGGCTCCAGATGCTTCGTTTTTGGGGTAAAATACAACTTTTTGGGGTTAAATACAACTTTTTGGAGGTTTAATATAACTTTTCTGAAGTTAAACATAACTTTTAAAGGATTAAATAGAAATTTTTGGGGGTTAAATAGAATTTTTACGAGGTTGAATAGAACTTTTTGGGGGTTAAATGTAACTTTTTTAGGGAAGCCTCAATTAGAGCTGAGGTGAAAATTCTGATTTTTTTTAAAATTTATGTGGTGGATGGAAAGGTTGAATGGGAGGGGAGAGCAAAAGAGGGGAATTAATGAGTTACAGAGATCGGGTCATCCGCGGGAAAAAAGGCAGAAAATTCAAATAAAGTAGAAAACGGAAACACCACAGAAAAAACCAGATAATTCAGATAAAATAAAATTTAAAGGAAAAAAAAAAGAAGGAAAAAACCTGGACAATTCAGATAAAATAGAAAAAATAAAGAGGGAAAAATCCCAGATTATTGAGATAAAATAAATAAAATTAAAAGGTAAAACCCCCCAGATAATTCATATAAAATGGGATTATTTTGGGGTCAGGTTCCACTCCCCGGCTCGGGGATCCTGCTCTGCTCCCCCCGGGAATCCCAGCGGCTTTCCGTGGCTTGGAGCCCGCCTCGCCTCATTAATTAGGGGTCATTTGCATATTCATTAGTGCGCCAGAGGGGAGAGGAGGGGTCTGGAGCCGCTGCCCTGGGACGGGGATTTGGGGGGGTCCCGAATTCCTGGGGATCCCCCCGATCCCAAATTCCTGGGGATCCCTCAGACCCCAAATCCCTCGGGGTTCATTCAGATCCCAAATCTCACTGGGGGGTCCCAAATCCCTGGGGATTCCCTCAGGTCCCAAATCCTTCGGGATTCCCTCAAATCCCAAATCCCTCTGGATTCCCTGAGACCCCAAATCTACCTGGGGGTCCCAAATCCCTCAGGATTCCCTCAGGTCCCAAATCCGTCTGGATTCTCTGAGACCCCAAATCTATCTGGGGGTCCCAAATCCTTGGGGGGGTCCCTCAGATCCCAAATCCCTTGGGGTTCATTCAGACCCCAAATCTAACTGGAAGTCCCAAATCCCTCGAAATTCCCTCAAATCCCAAATCCCCGGGGACCCCGTCGGATCCCAAATCCCTCTGGATTCCCTGAGACCCCAAATCTATCTGGGGGTCCCAAATCCCTGGGGATTCCCTCAAATCCCACATCCCTGGGGGTTCTCTGAGACCCCAAATCTATCTGGGGGTCCCAAATCCTTGGGGGTTCCCTCAGATCCCAAATCCCTTGGGGTTCATTCGGATCCCAAATTTAGCCGAGGGTCCCAAATCCCTCGAAATTCCCTCAGGTCCCAAATCCCTTGGGTTTCACTCAGATCCCAAATCCCTCCAGATTCCCCCCGATCCCAGAATCCTCGGGGACCATTCAGATCCCAAATCCCTGGGGGTTCCCTGAGATCCCAAATCCCTCCAGATTCCCTCCGATCCCAAATCCCTTGGGTTTCACTTGGATCCCCAATCCCTCTGGATTCCCTCCGATCCCAAACCCAGGCCCCGCCCCCAAATCCCACGGAATCAATCACCGCCCTGATCGATGGCCGATATCGGCAGCTCGGGTTTATCGATATCGGGACTCAGGAGACCCAAACCCGCCCCCCTTTTTCCCATTTTCCCCCCAAATTTCAGCTCCCAGTGAGGAACTCGAGCCGAGATGAACCCGGGAGGTTCCGGGACAAAGTTCCCTCTCCCGGCTCCTCCCTTCGGGGCTTTGGGGTGAAAAACTGGAAATGGAAAAACTGAGAGGGAATGAGAGAGAAAAAAAAAGAGAAATTCCCCAAAAAATCCCCCAAAGCCTGCGGAATTCCCGGGAAAAGGGAACTGCCCTCTGCCAGGCCCCATTCCAGGGAATTCTGCATTCCAGGGAATTCTCCATTCCCGGGATTTCTCCATCCCAGGGAATTCTCCATCCCAGGGATTTCTCCATCCCAGGGAATTCCCCGTTCCCTCTCCAGGGAGGATTCCCAGCACTGATCCCGCCTCATCTCCAGAGCCGCTCACGAACGCCTCCCCCTCCCCAAACCAACACTTCCCCCGCTCATTTGCATATCCCCCCGCTTAATTACCGCCCGGCAATCGCCGTGCTTTGCCAACAATCGAGGGCCTGGATGTGCTTAATGTGCTTAATTCGCTTAATTAACGCCCTCCAGCCGCGCGGAACAGAAGGGCAGGGCCGCCAACTCCCGCCCGCCGTCGGCTTCGGCGATTCGGAGGAGGCGAGGAGAGGAGCGAGGCAGGACCCGCAGCCGCTCGATAATTCCGATTTCATTGAAGATTTTATTCATCTCCTCCTCGGCCTCGCTAATGAGGACAGACCGGGAGGGCCCCGCTGCTCGGGGGATGAGGGGAACCGCGGGGCCGCGCTCGGGGAGGGCCGCGGGGTGGGGATGGAGCGGGGCCACGCCGGGAACGCAGCGCGGGCCTCGCTGGGGACCGCGACTCCCACCGCATTGGGATTGGGAGCGATGGGAACTCCGGGTTTAATTTGAGGGGGGGTTTGGAGACCCTTTTCCTACCCCAATTGGGGATCGAGATGGGTGGGGGGCTCGGGGTTTGATCTGGGAGGGGTTTTGGGGTCCCTTTGCCCACCCTCATTGGGGATCGGGATCGATTGGGGCTTGGGTTTGATCTGGGGGGACTTTGGGACCCCTTTCCCACCCCCATTGGGGATTGGGATCGATGGGAACTCCGGGTTTAATTTGAGGGGGGGTTTGGGGTCCCTTTGCCCACCCCCATTGGGGATCGGGATGGGTGGGGGGCTCGGGGTTTGGTTTGGGGAGATTTGGGGTCCCTTTCCCACCCCCATTGGGATCGGGATCCATTGGGGTTCGGGGTTTGATCTGGGAGGGGTTTGGGGGTTCCTTTTCCCACCCTCACTGGGGATTTGTAGTGATAAGGACTCGGGGTTTGATCTGGGGGGGGCTTGGGACCCCTTTCCCACCCTCATTGGGAATTGGTATCGATAAAAACTCTGGGTTTAATTGGGGGGTTTGGGGGTTCCTTTTCCCACCCTCATTGGGGATTTTTATCAATAAGAACTCTGGGTTTAATGTGGGGAGGGGGTTTAGGGTCCCTTTCCCCACCCTCACTGGGAATCAGGATCCATTGGGGCTCGGGGTTTGGTTTGGGGAGGGGGTTTGGGGTCCCCTTTTCCCACCCTCACTGGGGATTGGTATTGATAAGAACTCGGGGTTTAATTTGGGGAGGGGTTTTGGGGTCTCTTTTCCCAGCCCCATTGGGGATTTGTAGTGAGAATAACTCGGGGTTTAATTCGGGGAGGGGTTTTGGGGTCCCTTTGCCCACCCTCATTGAGGATTGGTATTGATAAGAACTCGGGGTTTGATCTGGGGGGGCCTTGGGACCCCTTTTCCTTCCCCCATTTGGGATCAGGGTCGGTGGGGGGCTCGGGGTTTGATCTGGGGAGTTTGGGGTCCCTTTTCCCACCCTCATTAGGGATTTTATTGATAAGAACTCTGGGTTTAATTTGGGGGCCCTTGGCACCCCTTTCCCACCTTCATTGGAAATTGGTGTGGATAAAAACTCTGGGTTTAATTTGGGGGGTTTTGGGACCCCTTTTCCCACCCTCATTAGGGATTTTATTGATAAGAACTCTGGGTTTAATTTGGGGGGTTTTGGGACCCCTTTCCCCTCCCTTTCCAGGGGCTCCGTCCTGTCCCCTCCCTCGGGCCTCGCCCTTCCCTTCCTCCCTTCCCCGCGGGGAAAAGGGCGAGGAAATGTGGGAATGTGGGAATGTGGGAATGTGGAAATGTGGAAATCCGCTGGTTTGGGGACATTTCCCCTCATTTTTTAAAACTAAAGACCATCTCAGTGTGGAAATCCTCTGGTATGGGACATTTCCCCTCATTTTTAGTGTGAAGAGCATCTAAATGTGGAAATCCGCCCATTGGGGACATTTTTCCTCATTTTTTAGACTAAAGACCATCTCAGTGTGGAAATCCATCGGTCTGGGGACATTTCCCCTCATTTTTTAAACTGAAGACCATCTAAACATGGAAATCCGCAGGTTTGGGGACATTTCCCCTCATTTTTAGGCCTAAGACCATCTCAATGTGGAAATCCGCAGGTTTGGGACATTTCTCCTCATTTTTTAAACTGAAGTCCATCTCAATGTGGAAATCCTCTGGTTTGGGGACATTTCCCCTCATTTTTTAGGCCGAAGAGCATCTAAATGTAGAAATCTGCCTGTTTTGGGATATTTCCCCTCGTTTTTTTAGACTGAGGAGCACCTAAATGTGGCAATCCACCCTTTTGGGGACCTTTTTCCTCATTTTTTAAACTAAAGACCATCTCAGTGTGGAAATTCACCCGTTTGAGGACATTTCCCCTCATTTTTAGGCCAAAGACCATCTCAGTGTGGAAATTCACCCGTTTGGGGACATTTCTCCTCATTTTTTAGACTAAAGTCCATCTAAATGTAGAAATTCGCCTCTTTTTGGAGATTTCCCCTCATTTTTCAGCTGGATACAGGAGGGGTGCGGGGCAGGGCCGAGCTTCCCCTGCTGAGGAGGAGGAGGAGGAGGAGGAGGGAGGAGGAGGAGGAGGAAGGAGGAAGGCGGGGAGGAAGCAGCGCCGCAGCAAATGGCGCCGCCCCGGCAATATAAAACCCCAAATAAACCCCAAAATCGCGGAAAATGAGATGAAACCGGGGGCTCGGGGACCCCCAGAGCGGAGGGAGAGGGGCAGGGGGGGCCGGGGGCTCCAGCGCCGCCTTCGCCCCGTGGGCAGGGGGTTGGGAAATTTAAATATTCAAATATTCAAATGTGCACGGCCAACGCGAGGAGGAGCGAGGTTTGGGGATTGCCGGCTCCTTTGCCGGAGAGGAGATTTGGGGGGAAAATGGTTCAAAATCCAAAGGTGGCCCCAAAAATCACGGCGCCCCCTCTTTGTTCGAGATCATCCGCAGCAATTCCCGAACCTCTGCCTTCCTTTATTTCACTTTTATTTATTTTTGTTTTAAGAAAAAAATGGCCTTCTGTTATTTATTTTTATTTATTTTTATTTATTTTTATTTATTTTTAATTTATTTTTATTTATTTTTTATTTATTTTTATTTATTTTTGTTTATTTTTGTTTATTTTTATTTATTTTTATTTATTTTATTTTATTTTATTTTATTTTATTTTATTTTATTTTATTTTATTTTATTTTATTTTAAAA
This sequence comes from Setophaga petechia, assembly GCA_024362935.1. Taxonomy (NCBI): domain Eukaryota; kingdom Metazoa; phylum Chordata; class Aves; order Passeriformes; family Parulidae; genus Setophaga; species Setophaga petechia. Next base: position 28,023 of record JANCRA010000488.1, read on the forward strand.
TTTATTTTTATTTTTATTTATTTTTATTTATTTTTATTTATTTTATTTTATTTTTATTTTTTTATTTATTTTTATTTCCTGAGTATGAACCCAGCCCCCGCTCTGCTGCTTTTTACCCCAAATAAAAAAAATCCCAAATTTCCAACCTTCCATGGAGAGAGGGGTTTGACTCCCCCCAGGCACTGAAAACACCAAATTCACCCCAAAAATCGCTGTGGGGCAGGGGGGGGACACCCCAAAAACCGAACCCTAAAAGGAAAAGGGGCTGGGGAGGGTCTGGAAAAGAGGGGGGGAATAAAGGGAATTTTGGGGGTTTTGGGGGTTGGTAAAAGAGAGGAGGAATAAAAGGGGATTTTGGGGTTGGAAAAAGGGGGGAATAAAGGGAATTTTGGGGTTTTGGTGTTGGGAAAAGGAGGAGGAATAAAGGAGATTTTGGAGGTTTTTGGGGTTGGGAAAGAGGGGGGGAATAAAAATGGATTTGGGGTTTTTGGGGTTGGAAAAGAGACGAGGACTAAAAGGGGTTTGGGGGTTGGAAAAAGGAGGAGGAATAAAGGGGATTTTGGGGGTCTGGGGTTGGAAAAGAATGGGGGGAATAAAGGGAATTTTGGGGTTTTGGGGTTGGAAAAAGGAGGAGGAATTAAAGGGGATTTGGGGGTTTGGGATTGGAAAAGAGTGGGGGGAATAAAAGGGGTTTGGGGTTGGAAAAGGGAGGAAAAAAAGGGATTTTGGGGTTTGTGGGGTTGGTAAATGGAGGAGGAATAAAGGGGTTTTGGGGGTTGGCAAAGAGAGGAGGAATTAAAGGGGATTTTGGGGTTTTGGGGTTGGAAAAGAGGGGGGCAATAAAGGGGATTTTGGAGATTTTGGGGTTTGGAAAAGAGAGGGGAATAAAAGAGGATTTTGGGGTTTGTGGGGTTGGAAAAGAGAGGGGGAATAAAGGGGATTTGGGGTTCGAAAAGGGAGGAAAAAAGGGATTTTGGGGTTTGTGGGGTTGGTAAATGGAGGAGGAATAAAGGGGTTTTGGGGGTTGGCAAAGAGAGGAGGAATTAAAGGGATTTGGGGGTTTTGGGGTTGGAAAAGAGGGGGGGAATAAAGGGGGTTTGGGGTGGAAAAAAGAGGAGGAAAAAAGGGGATTTTGGGGTTTGTGGGGTTGGTAAATGGAGGAGGAAATAAAGGGGATTTTGGGGTTTGTGGGGTTGGTAAATCGAGGAGGAAATAAAGGGGATTTTGGGGTTTTGGGGTTGGAAAACAGACGAGGAATAATAAAAGGAGTTTTGGGGTTGGAAAAGGGAGGAGGAGTAAAAGGGGATTTGAGGTTTTGGGGTTGCAAAGGAGCAGGAATAAAGAACCCCCCGGCCCGTCCCTTACCCTCCTCTCTCCCGTTCCTGTGCTCGCCCCACTGCGTGGATTTATTTCTGAGCTTTTACCCAAAATTCTCCTTTTTCCCCTCGTTTTTTTTTTGCAGCTCCGGACTGCAAAGGCCGGGAACTGCGGTGGAGGCTGAGAGAAAGGAGGAGGAGGAGGAGGAGGAGGAGGAGGAGGATGGGGATGAAGGGCGGGATTGGGATGTGGGAGGCCGGGAATGGCCCCGGAATTCGCGTGGGCTCCTTTGTGTTGCTTCCCCATCCCTTTATCTCCTTTTTTTTCCCCCTTTTTATTTTCATTTTTTCCCCTTAAATTCGAGGATTTTTCCCGTCCGCGAAGCAGAAACCCAAAATGTTAAAATGAAGGAATTGATTGAATGCAATAAATAAATAAATGAATAAATAAACAAACGCCAAGCTGGGGGAAAACGAGCCCAGAACTCGGAATATTTCCTCTGGAATCGTTGCTTGGAGCGATTCCTTTTGTCTCCTCTCAGGGCACACGAGAGATGATTAAAGCTCGTTACAAAGCAGGGAAAAAAGCGAATGATTTATGGAGGAAAACAAAAAAACCCCAAACAAACAAAAAAAAGCGCTTTTTTGGGAACGAAATCCAGAGCAAACACCCTTCTGTCGCTTTTATAAAGACGTTTATTTACTCGATGAAAAAAATATACAATAAATAATCTGCCCTTTGCTACGAAAGGATTTGAATAAATAATTCTACATCTAAAACGTAAAAAGAGGAAGGAAAACTCCCCTGTTTTATTTTTTTTAATTTTCTTTTTTTTAAAATTTTATTACGAAATCTAAAAGTCTCCTTCTGATTCCTGAGAAAGTCGCTGTTTGAGGAGGATTTATAAATTTAATTTATTTTTTTTCTCTCTCTCGAGGGGCTGAAATCTCCCCCGTGCGTGAGAACCACGGGCTGTGCTTGGAAATAAATAACGGGGGAAAAAAAATAAATAAAAGGCTCGAGAAATCCCTGAATTTGAGCAAAACTGGGGCGGCTCTTTCGCCTTCCGGAATGAATTTGGGAGGGAGGGTTTGGGCGGCTCGGAGCTTCCCACGGGGGGGCGGGAGGAGGCGGAACGGGAAACGGCCTCGGGGGGGATTGGGGGGGGTTCCCCTTCTTTTGGGGGGTTTCTTCTTCTTTTAGGTCAAATTTGGTGTTTTCCTCTTCTTTTAGGGCCGATTTTGGGGGGTTCCTTTTCTTTTAGGGCACATTTTGGGGGGTTTCCCCTTCTTTTAGCTCAAATTTGGTGTTTTCCTCTTCTTTTAGGGCCGATTTTGGGGGGTTTCCCTTCTTTTGGGGGATTGCCTTTTCTTTTAGGGCCGATTTTGGGGGTTCCCCTTCTTTTGGGGGGCTTCCTCTTCTTTCACCTCAAATTTGGTGTTTTCCTCTTCTTTTAGGGGCCGATTTTGGGGGTTCCCCTTCTTCTGGGGGGTTTCCCCTTCTTTCACCTCAAATTTGCTGTTTTCCTCTTCTTATAGAGTCGATTTTGGGGGGTTCCCCTTCTTTTGGGGGGCTTCCTCTTCTTTTAGGGCAGATTTTGGGGGGTTCCCTTCTTTTGGAGGGTTTTGTCTTCTTTTAGCTCAATTTTGGTGTTTTCCCCCTGTTTTAGACCAGATTTTGGGGGGGTTCCCCTTCTTTGGGGGGATTTCCCCTTCTTTTAGGGCCGATTTTGGGGGTTCCCCTTCTTTTGGGGGGTTTCCTCTTCTTTTAGGTCAAATTTGGTGTTTTCCTCTTCTTTTAGGGTCGATTTTGGGGGTTCCCCTTCTTTTGGAGGGTTTCGTCTTCTTTTAAGGTAGATTTTGGGGGTTCCCCTTCTTTTGGAGGGTTTCGTCTTCTTTTAAGGTAGATTTTGGGGGGTTCCCCTTCTTTTGGAGGGTTTCCCTTCTTTTAGGGCAGACTTTGAGGGTTCCCCTTCTTTTGGGGGGTTTCCTCTTCTTTTAGGGCACATTTTGGGGGTTCCCCTTCTTTTGGGGGGTTTCCTCTACTTTTAGGTCAAATTTGGTGTTTTCCTCTTCTTTTAGGGCCGATTTTGGGGGTTCCCCTTCTTTTGGGGGTTTTCCTCTTCTTTTACGTAAAATTTGGTGTTTTCTTCTTCTTTTAGAGCCGATTTTGGGGGGGGTTCCCCTTCTTTTGGGGGGGCTTTCCTTTTCTTTTAGCTCACATTTGGTGTTTTCCTCTTCTTTTAGGGCCGATTTTGGGGGGTTCCTCTTCTTTTGGGGTGTTTCCCTTTTTTCAGGGCAGATTTTGGGGGTTCCTTTTCCTTTAGTCCAGATTAAGTTGGGTTCCCCTTATTTTAGGCCAGATTTTGGTGCTTTCCCTCTGTTTTAGACCAGATTTTGGGGGGTTCCCCTTCTGTTAAGCCAGATTTGGGGTTTCACCCTTCTTTTAGGCCAGATTTTCAGCCTTCTCCTTATTTTCAGGCATATTTGGTGTTTTCCCTTCCTTTTAGGCCAGATTTGTGGTTTTCCCCTTCTTTTAGGCCAGATTTTGAGGGCTCCCCTTCTTTCAGGGCAGATTTGAGGGAATTCTCCTTCTTTTAGGGCAGATTTTGGGGGCTCACCTTATTTTACACCAGATTTGTGGTTTCCCCCTTATGTCAGGGCAGATTTTGAGGGTTTCCCTTTTCTCAGGGCAGATTTTGAGGGTTTCCCCTTCTCTCAGGGCAGATTTGTGCTTTTCCCTTTATTTTAGGCCAGATTTTGGGGGTTCCCCTTCTCTCAAGCTGTATTTCAGGGATTCTCCTTCTTTTAGACCAGATTTTCGGGTTCCCCCTTTTCTCAGGACAGGCTTTGATGGTTCCCCTTCTCTCAGGGTTGATTTTGGGGATTCCCTTTCTCTCAAGTCACATTTTGGGGCTTCCCTTTCTCTCAGGCCATTCTTTGGGGTTTCTCCTCCTCTCAGGCCGTATTTTCATGGTTCCCCTTTATCTCAGGCCATATTTTGATGGGTCCCCCTACTCTCAAGCCAGATTTTGGGGTTCCCCCTCCTCTCAAACCATATTTTGATGTCCCCTCTCCTCTCAAGCCATATTTTGATGGTTCCCCTCATCTCAGGCCAGATTTTTGGGGTTCCCCCTTATCTCAAGCCATATTTTGGGGATCCCCCTCCTCTCAAGCCATATTTTGATGGTTCCCCTTATCTCAAGCCATTCTTTGGGGTTCCCCCTCCTCTCAGGCCATATTTTCATGGTTCCCCTTCTCCCAGGCCATATTTTGGGGTTCCCCCTCCTCTCAAACCATATTTTGATGGTTCCCCTCATCTCAGGCCAGATTTTGGGGTTCCCCCTTATCTCAAACCATATTTTGATGCTCCCCCTCCTCTCAAACCATATTTTGGGGATCCCCCTCCTCTTCAGGCCATATTTTGGGGTTTCCCCTTATCTCAAGCCATATTTTGATGGTTCCCTTTATCTGAAGCCATATTTTGATGGTTCCCCTTATCTCAGGCCATTCTTTGGGGTTCCCCCTCCTCTCGGGCCATATTTTGGGGTTCCCCTCCTCTCAGGCCATATTTTGGGGCTCCCCCTCCTCCCTGCTCAGCTTTGGGGGCTCCGGCAGCTCCGACCCCGCTGTCCCCGAACCCCCCCGGGCACTGCGGGGCCCCGGCCGGGAGCCCGCGGTCAGGGCAGGCCGAGGTCGCGCAGCTCCATGGAGCAGAGCGCGCTGCTGAACAGCTCCAGCTCCTCCTCGGAGAAGCGCGGGGGGCTCTGCAGGGAGCCGCGACCACCGGGAAAGCGCTGGGCGAGCTCCGGGCCCGGCGGGATCACCGAGAGCGCCCCGAGGTGCTCCGCGCTCGCCCCGCGCTGCTCCGCGCTCGCCCCGCGCTGCTCCGCGGGCTCCTCCTTGTGCTGATTCTGCCTCTTGTGCTTCATGCGGCGGTTCTGGAACCACACCTTGACCTGGCGCTCGCTGAGCCGCAGCAGCGCCGCGATCTCCAGGCGCCGCGGCCGCCGCAGGTATTTGTTGAAGTGGAATTCCTTCTCCAGCTCCAGCAGCTGCGTGTTGGTGTAGGCGGTGCGGAGCCTCCTGCAGCCGCCGCCGTCCGGCTCTGCCCGGCAAAGATCACAGAATTCATTGGCACCCGCGGTCCGTCCGCTCCGGGCAGCTCCCTGCCTCGGGGGGAAAAAGGGGATTTTGCTCCCTGGTCTCTCCCTTTAGAGCCCTCCCCTCTGTGCGCAAAAAGAATTTCTGTCTTCCTTCTAAATCTCTAAAATGTAGGGCATTTCTAAATTCCTGATGTTCATCTCAATTTCCTAATTTCTTCTCAATTTCTTCTCAATTTCTCCTCAATTTCTTCTTAATTTCTCCTAAATTCCTTCTCAATTTCTCCTCAATTTCTTCTTAATTTCTCCTAAATTCCTTCTAAATTTCTTCTCAATTTCTCCTCAATTTCTCCTAATTTTCTTCCTAATTTCTCCTAAATTTATTCTGAATTTATTCTCGATTTCTCCTCAATCTCTCCTCAATTTCTTCATTCCCTCTTTCCTGTTTTCCGTTGTTTTGTGGGGTTTTTTGTTTTTTTTTACCTTTTCCCGGTTTCATTATCCCATTTTTCCCCCGGCCAATGAGCTGCGGTGTCCGCCCTGGTCCTGCCCGCTTTTACCCGGGCCCTGGAAATCCTGGAATTGTTCCTGGGGCTCTTTATCCCGAGGTTCCCTTCTGGCACCTTCCCCACCCATTTTCCTCCCCTCTCCGCGCATTTTGCGCTTTTGTTGTCTTTGCTTTTCCCTTTTATTTAAATTTTTCCCCTTTTTCCCCCCGTGGGCTGTAAAACCTCGCAGCTCTGGCGTTGAAAGCCGAACAAACGGAGCCGCAAATCCCCCCCGGGCCCTCCTCGGTTTGGGCAGAAAAGGCAGGAATTCGGAATTTTTATAGCGAGGAAGAGGAGGAGGAGGAGGAGGAGGAGGAGGAGGAGGAGGCAGCAGAACCCCCCGAGGTTCATCGCTCCGTGAATTCCCCGATCCCGGGGGAGCCTCCCGTGCAGGGGGATGGGCTGGGGCTGTTTTGGGGCAGAATTGGTCATTTCCCATTTTTTTTCTGTTTTCCATTTCCCATTTTTTTTCCATTTTCCATTTCCTTTTTTTTTTTCCGTTTTCCATTTCTAATTTTTTTTCCATTTTCCATTTCTCATTTCCCATTTTCCATTTCCCATTTTTTCCATTTTCCATTCCCCATTTTTTCCCATTTCCCATTTCCCATTATTTTCCATTTCCCATTTTTTTCCATTTCCCCATTTTTTCCCATCTCCCATTCCCATTATTTCCCATTTTCCATTCCCTCCCGGCCCATACGAACCTGCGGGAGATCCCGCGGCGGGCACCGGCACCGAGGGATGATGCTGCTGCTGCTGCTGCTGCTGCTGATGATGATGATGGTGGGGATGAAGCGGCCGGAGCGTGGCCGCTCCTCTTGCACGATTTCTTCTCCTTCATCCAGGGGAACTCCGCTGCCCGCGGGCCGGGCTGGGCCGGGCCGTGCCGGGCCGGG
>JANCRA010000489.1:0-34833 GCA_024362935.1 Setophaga petechia
TCCCCAGTGCCTCAGCCCCACCTTCGCCCCTCTCCGCTGCCTCGCCGGGAGCTCCTTTGGGGCTTTTTTGGGGTTTTTTTGGGGTTTTTTTGGGGTTCTTTTGGAGCCTTTTCGGGGAGGTTTTTTGGGGCTCTTTTGGAGTTTTTTGGGCCATTTTTGGGGCTGTTTTGGGGGTTTTTTGGTTGGGGTTTTTTTTCTGTTTTGGGGTTCTTTTGAGGGTTTTTTGGCTTTTTTTGAGGCATTTTTGGGGTTATTTTTGGGGTTTCTTTGGGCTTTTTGGGGGAGTTTTTTGGGGTCTAGAATTCCGGGAATTTTGGAGGATATTTTAGGTGAATTCCAGATTTTTTGGGGCTACTGCTGATGGATTTAACCCTTTCTTCCCCAGTGCCTCAGCCCCACCTTCGCCCCTCTCCGCAGCCTCTCCAGGAGCTCCTTTGGGGTTTTTTTGGGGTTATTTTGGGGAGGTTTTGGAGTGGTTTGGGGGAGGTTTTTTGGGGGTTATTTTGGGGCTTTCTTGGGGGTTTGGGGGGGGCTCTTTTGGGATTTTCTCAGGCTCTTTTGGGGGGTTTTTCGGTTTTTTGGGACTTTCTTGGAACTTTTTCGGGGTCTTTTGGGCTCGACAATTCCAGAATTTTTCTGGCGCGATTTTTGGGATATTTGGGGTCAATTCCAGATTTTTTGGGGCCATTCCTAACCCCTTTAACCCTTTCTTCCCCAGTGCCTCAGCCCCACCTTCGCCCCTCTCCGCTGCCTCTCCAGGAGCTCCTTTGGGGCTTTTTTGGGGCTTTTTTTGGGGTTTTTTGGGTTCTTTTGGGGTTTTTTTGGGCTTTCTTAGAGAGGTTTTGGAGTGGTTTGGGGGAGGTTTTTTGGGGTATTTTTGGGCTTTTTTGGGGTTATTTTGGGGAGGTTTTGCAGTGGTTTGGGGGAGGTTTTTTGGGGTTATTTTGGGGATTTCTTGGGGATTTTGGGGGGGCTCTTTAAGGGGTTTTTGAGGCTCTTTTGGAGGTTTTTTCCAGGTTTTTTGGGACTTTTTCGGGGTCTTTTGGGCTCAACAATTCCAGAATTTTTCTGGCGCGATTTTTGGGATATTTGGGGTCAATTCCAGATTTTTTGGGGCCATTCTAACCCCTTTAACCCTTTCTTCCCCAGTGCCTCAGCTCCACCTTCGCCCCTCTCCGCTGCCTCCCCGGGAGCTCCTTTGGGGCTTTTTTGGGGGTTTTTTGGATTTTTTTTGGGCTCTTTTGGAGCCTTTTCGGGAAGGTTTTTTGGGGCTCTTTTGCGGTTTTTTGGGCCATTTTTGGGGCTGTTTTGGGGGTTTTTTGGTTGGGGTTTTTTTTCTGTTTTGGGGTTCTTTTGAGGGTTTTTTGGCTTTTTTTGAGGCATTTTTGGGGTTATTTTTGGGGTTTCTTTGGGCTTTTTGGGGGAGTTTTTTGGGGTCTAAAATTCCGGGATTTTTTGGAGGATATTTTAGGTGAATTCCAGATTTTTTGGGGCTACTTCTGATGGATTTAACCCTTTCTTCCCCAGTGCCTCAGCCCCACCTTCGCCCCTCTCCGCTGCCTCCCCGGGAGCTCCTTTGGGGCTTTTTTGGGGCTTTTTTTGGGGTTTTTTGGGTTCTTTTGGGGTTTTTTTTGGGCTTTCTTAGGGAGGTTTTGGAGTGGTTTGGGGGAGGTTTTTTTGGGGTATTTTTGGGCTTTTTTGGGGTTATTTTGGGGAGGTTTTGCAGTGGTTTGGGGGAGGTTTTTTGGGGTTATTTTGGGCATTTTTGGGGGGTTTTTGAGGCTCTTTTAGGGGTTTTTCAGGCTCCTTTGGGGTTTTTTTTCAGGTTTTTTGGGACTTTTTCGGGGTCTTTTGAGGTCTAAAATTCCGGAATTTTTCTGACAGGATTTTTGGGATATTTTGGGTCAATTCCAGATTTTTTGGGGCCATTCCTAACCCCTTTAACCCTTTCTTCCCCAGTGCCTCAGCCCCACCTTCGCCCCTCTCCGCTGCCTCCCCGGGAGCTCTTTTGGGGCTTTTTTGGGGTTTTTTTGGATTTTTTTTGGGCTCTTTTGGAGCCTTTTTGGGAAGGTTTTTTGGGGCTCTTTTGGAGTTTTTTGGGCCATTTTTGGGGCTGTTTTGGGGGTTTTTTAATTGGGTTTTTTTTCTGTTTTGGGGTTCTTTTGGGGGGGAGGTTGGGGGTTTTTTGAGGGTTTTTTGGGGGTTTCTTTGGGCTTTTTGGGGGAGTTTTTTGGGGTCTAAAATTCCGGGATTTTTTGGTGGATATTTTGTGTGAATTCCAGATTTTTTGGGGCTACTTCTGATGGATTTAACCCTTTCTTCCCCAGTGCCTCAGCCCCACCTTCGCCCCTCTCCGCTGCCTCCCCGGGAGCTCCTTTGGGCTTTTTTGGGGCTTTTTTGGGGTTTTTTGGGTTCTTTTGGGGTTTTTTTGGGCTTTCTTAGGGAGGTTTTGGAGTGGTTTGGGGGAGGTTTTTTGGGGTATTTTTGGGCTTTTTTGGGGTTATTTTGGGGAGGTTTTGCAGTGGTTTGGGGGAGGTTTTTTGGGGTTATTTTGGGGATTTCTTGGGGATTTTGGGGGGGCTCTTTAAGGGGTTTTTGAGGCTCTTTTGGAGGTTTTTTTTCAGGTTTTTTGGGACTTTTTCGGGGTCTTTTGGGCTCAACAATTCCGGAATTTTTCGGGTGTGACTTTTGGGATATTTTGGGTTTATTTCAACCCATTTTAACCCCTTTAACCCTTTCTTCCCCAGTGCCTCAGCCCCACCTTCGCCCCTCTCCGCTGCCTCCCCGGGAGCTCCTTTGGGGCTTTTTTGGGGTTTTTTTGGGGTTATTTTGGGGTTTTTTTTGGAGCCTTTTTGGGAAGGTTTTTTGGGGCTCTTTTGGAGTTTTTTGGGCCATTTTTGGGGCTGTTTTGGGGGTTTTTTGGTTGGGGTTTTTTTTTCTGTTTTGGGGTTCTTTTGAGGGTTTTTTGGCTTTTTTTGAGGCATTTTTGGGGTTATTTTTGGGGTTTCTTTGGGCTTTTTGGGGGAGTTTTTTGGGGTCTAGAATTCCGGGATTTTTGGTGGATATTTTGTGTGAATTCCACATTTTTTGGGGCTACTTCTGATGGATTTAACCCTTTCTTCCCCAGTGCCTCAGCCCCACCTTCGCCCCTCTCCGCTGCCTCCCTGGGAGCTCTTTTGGGGCTTTTTTGGGGCTTTTTTTGGGGTTTTTTGGGTTCTTTTGGGGTTTTTTTGGGCTTTCTTAGGGAGGTTTTGGAGTGGTTTGGGGGAGGTTTTTTGGGGTTATTTTGGGGATTTCTTGGGGATTTTGGGGGGGCTCTTTAAGGGGTTTTTCAGGCTCTTTTGGAGGTTTTTTTTCAGGTTTTTTGGGACTTTTTTGGGGTCTTTTGGGCTCAACAATTCCGGAATTTTTCGGGTGTGACTTTTGGGATATTTGGGGTCAATTCCAGATTTTTTGGGGCCATTCCTAACCCATTTAACCCTTTCTTCCCCAGTGCCTCAGCTCCACCTTCGCCCCTCTCCGCTGCCTCCCCGGGAGCTCTTTTGGGGCTTTTTTGGGCTTTTTTTGGGGTTATTTTGGGGTTTTTTTGGAGCCTTTTTGGGAAGGTTTTTTAGGGCTCTTTTGGAGTTTTTTGGGCCATTTTTGGGGCTGTTTTGGGGGTTTTTTGGTTGGGGTTTTTTTTTCTGTTTTGGGGTTCTTTTGAGGGTTTTTTGGCTTTTTTTGAGGCATTTTTGGGGTTATTTTGGGGTTTCTTTGGGCTTTTTGGGGGAGTTTTTTGGGGTCTAGAATTCCGGGATTTTTTGGAGGATATTTTAGGTGAATTCCAGATTTTTTGGGGCTACTTCTGATGGATTTAACCCTTTCTTCCCCAGTGCCTCAGCCCCACCTTCGCCCCTCTCCGCAGCCTCTCCAGGAGCTCCTTTGGGGCTTTTTGGGGCTTTTTTGGGGCTTTTCTGGGTTCTTTTGGGGTTTTTGGGGCTTTTTTTGGGGTTATTTTGGGGAGGTTTTGGAGTGGTTTGGGGGAGGTTTTTTGGGGTTATTTTGGGGATTTCTTGGGTTTTTTTGGGGGCTCTTTTGGGGTTTTTTTTCCAGAGTCTTTTGGGTGTTTTTTTCAGGCTCTTTTGGGATTTTTTCAGGCTCTTTTGGGATTTTTTGGGGCTTCTTTGGGGTTATTTTGGGGAGGTTTTGCAGTGGTTTGAGGGAGGTTTTTTGGGGTTATTTTGGGGATTTTTGAGGGGTTTTTTGAGGCTCTTTTAGGGGTTTTTCAGGCTCTTTTGGAGGTTTTTTTTCAGGTTTTTTGGGACTTTTTCGGGGTCTTTTGGGCTCAACAATTCCAGAATTTTTCTGGCGCGATTTTTGGGACATTTTGGGTCAATTCCACATTTTTTGGGGCCATTTCTAATCCATTTAACCCTTTCTTTTCCAGTGCCTCAGCTCCACCTTCGCCCCTCTCCGCTGCCTCGCCGGGAGCTCCTTTGGGGCTTTTTTGGGTTTTTTTGGGGCTCTTTTGGAGCCTTTTTGGGAAGGTTTTTTGGGGCTCTTTTGGAGTTTTTTGGGCCATTTTCGGGGCTGTTTTGGGGGTTTTTTGGTTGGGGTTTTTTTTCTGTTTTGGGGTTCTTTTGAGGGTTTTTTGGCTTTTTTTGAGGCATTTTTGGGGTTATTTTTGGGGTTTCTTTGGGCTTTTTGGGGGAGTTTTTTGGGGTCTAAAATTCCGGGATTTTTGGAGGATATTTTAGGTGAATTCCAGATTTTTTGGGGCTACTTCTGATGGATTTAACCCTTTCTTCCCCAGTGCCTCAGCCCCACCTTCGCCCCTCTCCGCAGCCTCTCCAGGAGCTCCTTTGGGGCTTTTTGGGGCTTTTTTGGGGCTTTTCTGGGGAGGATTTTTGGGGGTTTTTTGGGTTTTTTTTGGGGCTCTTTTGGGGTTTTTTTGGGGTTATTTTGGGGAGGTTTTTTGGGGTTATTTTGGGCATTTTTGGGGTTTTTTTTTGAGGCTCTTTTAGGGGTTTTTCAGCCTCCTTTGGGGTTTTTTTTCAGTTTTTTGGGACTTTCTAGGGACTTTTTTCGGGACTTTTTGTATCTACAATTCCGGGATTTTTCGGGCAGCATTTCTGGGATAATTTTCGGATCTTTTGGACAATTCCACCACAATTTTAACCCTTTCTTCTCCAGTGCCTCAGCCCCACCTTCGCCCCTCTCCGCAGCCTCTCCAGGAGCTCCTTTGGGGCTTTTTGGGGCTTTTTTGGGGCTTTTCTGGGTTCTTTTGGGGTTTTTGGGGTTTTTTTGGGGTTATTTTGGGGAGGTTTTGGAGTGGTTTGGGGGAGGTTTTTTGGGGTTATTTTGGGGATTTTTGAGGGGTTTTTTGAGGCTCTTTTGGGGTTTTTCAGGCTCTTTTGGAGGTTTTTTCCAGGTTTTTTGGGACTTTTTCGGGGTCTTTTGGGCTCAACAATTCCAGAATTTTTCTGGCGCGATTTTTGGGATATTTGGGGTCAATTCCAGATTTTTTGGGGCCATTCCTAACCCCTTTAACCCTTTCTTCTCCAGTGCCTCAGCCCCACCTTCGCCCCTCTCCGCTGCCTCGCCGGGAGCTGCGGGCGCCTCCTCCGCGGTCGGGGCGGAGCCGCCGCCGCCGCCGCCGCTTCTGGAACCTTCTCGGGGCTCTCCCCTCCCCCCTCGGCTGGGGGAGGGGTCGGCGCCGGGGGTGGGGGAGGGGAGGGCGATCGCTGCCCCCCCCCCGACTGCGCGGGGGCCTCGCAGTGCTCGCAGTGCCTGAGGCGGCCCCGCTGCGGCTGGTGCGCCCGGGCGGGGCACAACGGCGGCGGCCGCTGCCTCGAGGGGGGGCTCAGCGGGCCCCGGCACGGTGAGAATTGAAATTTGGGATCTGGGGAATTTTTGGGAATTTTTGGGAATTTTTTGGGAATTTTTGGGGTCGGTTTTGGGGGGCTTTGGGGCGGTTAAAGGGAATTTTGAGGGGTTTCAAGGCGGTTTTGGGGGGGCAGAGTGGTGCCTCGAGGGGGGGCTCAGCGGGCCCCGGCACGGTGAGAATTGAAATTTGGGATCTGGAGAAATTTTGGGAATTTTTGGGGAATTTTTGGGGTCGGTTTTGGGGGGTTTTGGGGGGTTTAAAGGGAATTCTGGGGGGTTTTAGGGGGGTTTTGGGGGTTTAAAGGTGAATTTTGGGGGGGCTCAGGTGCACCTCGAGAGGGCTCAGCAGACCCCGACACGGTGAGAATTGAAATTTGGGATCTGGGGAATTTTTGGGAATTTTTTGGGATTTTGGGGTCGGTTTTGGGGGGTTTTGGGGCGATTGAAGGGAGTTCTGGGGGGTTTTGGGGGGGTTGAAAGGTGAATTTTTGGGGGGCTCAGGTGCACCTCGAGGGGGGCTCAGCGGGCCCCGGCACGGTGAGAACTGAAATTTGGGATCTGGGGAATTTCTGGGAATTTTTTGGGAATTTTGGGGAATTTTTTGGGGAATTTTGGGGGATTTTTTGGGGATTTTTTGGGGTCGGTTTTGGGGGGTTTAAAGGGGGTTTTGTGGAGGGCTCAGCGGGCCCCGACATGGTGAGAAGGAATTTTAGGGGTTTGGGAATTTTTGGGAATTTTTTGGGAATTTTTGGGAATTTTTTTGGGAATTTTTGGGGATATTTTGGGGAATTTTTTGGGAATTTTTTGGGGAATTTTGGGGGATTTTTTGGGGAATTTTTGGGAATTTTTTGGGAATTTTGGGGAATTTTTGGGGAGTTTTTTGGGGAATTTTTGGGGATATTTTGGGGAATTTTTGAGAATTTTTTGGGGAATTTTTTGGGAATTTTTGGGGTGGAGTTTTGGGGGGTTTAATGGGGAATTTTGGGGATTTTTTTGGATGAAATTTTGGGAATTCCGGCCTCACTTCCGGGTTTACCTGTCCAGGTGTGCCCCACACCTGCAGGACCATCCCTGGGACCATTTTTTGGCCAATTTTGGGATTTTTTTTGGACCAAAAATTTGAGGATTTTTGTTGAAATTTTGAGGATTTTTATTGGAATTTTGTGGTTTTTTATTGGAATTTTGGGGTTTTTTGGTTGAAATTTTGGGAATTTTGGGAATTCCAACCTCACTTCCGGGTTTACCTGTCCAGGTGTGACCCACACCTGAGGGGCACCTGCCTTACCTGAGGGACCTTCCCTGGGACCATTTTTTGGGGCAGTTTTGGGATTTTTTGACCCCAATTTTGAGGATTTTTATTGAAATTTTGGCATTTTTTATTGGAATTTTGGGGGTTTTTGGTTGGAATTTTGGGAATTTTGGGAATTCCGGCCTCACTTCCGGGTTTACCTGTCCCAGGTGTGCCCCACACCTGCGGGACCTTCCCTGGGGCCATTTTTTGGGGCAGTTTTGGGATTTTTTGACCCAAATTTTGAGGATTTTTGTTGGAATTTTGGGGTTTTTTGGTTGAAATTTGGGGATTTTGGGAATTCCGGCCTCACTTCCGGGTTTACCTGTCCCAGGTGTGACCCAGGCGTGCGGGGCCGGCGGAATTTGGGCTTTCCTGAGCTGCCCCCCCGAGGACGAGTGCGAGAACGGGCACCACACCTGCGGGCCCAGCCAGGTGTGCCGCGACCTGCCCGAGGGCTTCACCTGCACCTGCCGGGCCGGCTACACCCTGGACAGGTGAGGGACACACCTGGGTGGGGCTGGGACACACCTGGGTGGGACAGGGACACACCTGGGTACAGCCTGGACAGGTGAGGGACACACCTGGGTGGGGCTGGAACACACCTGGACAGGTGAGGGACACACCTGGGTACACCCTGGACAGGTGAGGGACACACCTGGATAGGGCAGGGACACACCTGGATAGGGCTGGGACACACCTGGATAGGGCTGGGACACACCTGGACAGGTGAGGGACACACCTGAGGGCTTCACCTGCACCTGCCGGGCCGGCTACACCCTGGACAGGTGAGGGACACACCTGGGTGGGGCTGGGACACACCTGGATAGGGCAGGGACACACCTGGGTACAGCCTGGACAGGTGAGAGACACACCTGGATAGGGCTGGGACACACCTGGGCAGGTGAGGGACACACCTGGGTACATCTTGGACAGGTGAGGGACACACCTGGGTGGGGCTGGGACACACCTGGGTGGGGCTGGGACACACCTGAGGGCTTCACCTGCACCTGCCGGGCCGGGGACACCCTGGACAGGTGAGAGACACACCTGGGTACAGCCTGGACAGGTGAGGGACACACCTGGATAGGGCAGGGACACACCTGGGCAGGTGAGGGACACACCTGGGTGGGACAGGGACACACCTGGGTACACCCTGGACAGGTGAGGGACACACCTGGGCAGGTGAGGGACACACCTGAGGGCTTCACTTGCACCTGCCGGGCTGGGTACACCCTGGACAGGTGAGGGACACACCTGGGTGGGGCTGGGACACACCTGGGTGGGACAGGGACACACCTGGGTACAGCCTGGACAGGTGAGGGACACACCTGGATAGGGCTGGGACACACCTGGGTGGGACAGGGACACACCTGGACAGGTGAGGGACACACCTGGGCAGGTGAGAGAC
This sequence comes from Setophaga petechia, assembly GCA_024362935.1. Taxonomy (NCBI): domain Eukaryota; kingdom Metazoa; phylum Chordata; class Aves; order Passeriformes; family Parulidae; genus Setophaga; species Setophaga petechia. Next base: position 8,565 of record JANCRA010000489.1, read on the forward strand.
ACTCCTGGATAGGACAGGGACACACCTGAGGGATTCACCTGCACCTGCTGGGCCGGGTACACCCTGGACAGGTGAGGGACACACCTGGGTGGGGCTGGGACACACCTGGGTGGGACAGGGACACACCTGGACAGGTGAGGGACACACCTGGGCAGGTAAGAAATGGGACAGGGACACACCTGGGCAGGTGAGAAATGGGACAGGGACACACCTGGGCAGGTGAGAAATGGGACAAGGACACACCTGGGCAGGTGAGAAATGGGACAGGGACACACCTGCATAGGGCAGGAATACACCTGGGTGGGGCTGGGACACACCTGAGGGCTTCACCTGCACCTGCCGGGCCGGTTACACCCTGGACAGGTGAGGGACACACCTGGGCAGGTGAGAAATGGGACAGGGACACACCTGGATATGGCAGGAATACACCTGGGTGGGACAGGGACACACCTGGATACAGCCTGGACAGGTGAGAGACACACCTGGATAGGGCTGGGACACACCTGGATAGGGCAGGGACACACCTGGATAGGGCAGGGACACACCTGGATAGGGCAGGGGCACACCTGGGCAGGTGAGGGACACACCTGGGTACACCCTGGACAGGTGAGGGGCACACCTGGGACAGGGACACATGTCAGGTAGGACTGGTGTATCTCAGGTGTGCCCCAGGTGTGTCTGGGCTATCTCAGGTGTGTCCCCCCTAACCCAGGTGTGTCTCAGGTAACTCAGGTGTGCCCCAGATGTGTCTCAGGTGTATCCCAGCTATCTCAGGTGTATCCCAGGTAACTCAGGTGTATCCCAGGTGTATCTCAGGTGTATCTCAGGTGTCCCCCCCAACCCAGGTGTGTTTCCCAGCCGCACAGGTGAGTGCCCCAGGTGTCCCCCCCTAACCCAGGTGTGTCTCAGGTAACTCAGGTGTGCCCCAGATGTGTCTCAGGTGTGCCCCAGGTGTATCTCAGGTGTGTCTCAGGTGTATCCCCCTAACCCAGGTGTGTCTCAGGTAACTCAGGTGTGCCCCAGGTGTGTCTCAGGTGTCCCCCCCTAACCCAGGTGTGCCCCAGGTGTGTCTCAGGTGTCCCCCCCCTAACCCAGGTGTGTCTCAGGTGTATCCCAGGTATCCCCCTAACCCAGGTGTGTCTCCCAGCCGCACAGGTGAGTGCCCCAGGTGTATCCCCCTAACCCAGGTGTGTCTCCCAGCCGCACAGGTGAGTGCCGCCCCGTGTGCCGCCAGGGCTGCGCCAACGGCACCTGCCTGGAGCCCGACAGGTGTCGCTGCCACTTCGGCTTCGTGGGCGGGGACTGCGCCACGCCCTGCGCCTGCAACGGCCACAGCGACTGCGCCGGGCCCCAGGCCCGCGACACCTGCCTCAGGTGCATGAACAACACCCAGGTGAGCTCACCTGGCCCCCAGCTGGGGTCTGGGAGGGGTTACAGGTTAGGGAGGGGCTTGGCACACCTGCCTCAGGTGCATGAACAACACCCAGGTGAGCCTCAGGGGGGACCTGGGCGCCAGGTGGGGTTACCTGGGCGCCAGGTGAGGTTACCTGGGCTCAGGTGGGGTTACCTGGGCTGCAGGTGAGCTCTGGGATGGGTTACAGGTGTGGGAGGGGCTCGTTCTGTGTCCTTTGATTGGTTTGTGCTCATCCAGGTGAGCTCAGGTGTGGTTACCTGGCTGCCAGGTGGGGTTACCTGGGCTCAGGTGGGGTTATCTGGGCTCAGGTGGGGTTACCTGGCTGCCAGGTGGGGTTACCTGGGCTCCAGGTGGGGTTACCTGGGCTCAGGTGGGGTTACCTGGGCTCCAGGTGGGGTTACCTGGGCTGCAGGTGGGGTTACCTGGCTGCCAGGTGGGGTTATCTGGGCTCAGGTGGGGTTACCTGGCTGCCAGGTGGGGTTACCTGGGCTCAGGTGGGGTTACCTGGGCTTCAGGTGGGGTTACCTGGGCTTCAGGTGGGGTTACCTGGGCTCCAGGTGGGGTTACCTGGGCTGCAGGTGGGGTCCGGGAGGGGTTACAGGGGATGGACAGGTGTGGGAGGGGCTTGGCACACCTGGCTGAGGTGGTTTAGGAGCGTCCAGGTGAGCTCAGGTGAGGTCAGGTGGGGTTACCTGGGCTCTGGGATGGGGTTACAGGTGTGGGAGGGGCTCGTTCTGTGTCCTTTGATTGGTTTGTGCTCATCCCAGTGAGCTCAGGTGAGCTCAGGTGGGGTTACCTGGGCGCCAGGTGGGGTTACCTGGGCTCAGGTGGGCTCTGGGATGGGTTACAGGTGTGGGAGGCGCTTGGCACACCTGGCTGAGGTGCTATAGGTGCATCCAGGTGAGCTCAGGTGAGCTCAGGTGAGGTCAGGTGGGGTTACCTGGGCTCCAGGTGGGGTTACCTGGGCTCAGGTGGGGTCTGGGGTGGGTTACAGGTGTGGGCGGGGCTCGTTCTGTGTCCTTTGATTGGTTTTTGCTCATCCAGGTGAGCTTAGGTGGGGTTACCTGGCCTCCAGGTGGGGTTACCCGGGCTGCAGGTGGGGTTACCTGGGCTCCAGGTGGGCTCTGGGATGGGTTACAGGTGTGGGAGGGGCTCGTTCTGTCTCCTTGGATCGGTTTGTGCTCATCCAGGTGTGCTCAGGTGAGCTCAGGTGGGGTTACCTGGGCTCCAGAGGGCGTTACCTGGGCTCAGGTGGCGTCTAGAGGGGATGGACAGGTGTGGGAGGGGCTTGGTTGGGATGTTCTCACCTGTCCAAGGTGGTTTTGGAGCATCCAGGTGAGCTCAGGTGGGGTTACCTGGGCTCAGGTGGGGTTACCTGGGCTCAGGTGGGGTTACCTGGGCTCCAGAGTGGGTTACAGGGGTGGGAGGGGCTTGGTTGGGGTTGGAACAACACACCTGGAACACACCTGGGCACACCTGAGCTCACCTGTGACACACCTGTGACACACCTGAGCTCATGTGTAACACCTGTGGCACACCTGTGACACACCTGTAACTCACCTGAGCTCATGTGTAACACCTGTGACACACCTGTGACACACCTGTAACTCACCTGAGCTCACCTGTGACATACCTCTGACACACCTGAGCTCACGTGTGGCACACTTGAGCTCACCTGTGGCACACCTGTGACACACCTGTGACACACCTGAGCTCACTTGTGCTCACCTGTAACACACCTGTTAACAAATGTGAGCTCACCTGTGCTCACCTGTGCTCACCTGTCCATGGGTTTTGGCCTTTTTTCCTCACCTGTCTCCCCTGTCTCACCTGGGCAGGGCGCGCAGTGCGAGCGGTGCCGGCCGCTGTTCGTCGGGCTCGGCGCTGGGGGGCGGGGCCTGCCTCACCTGTGACACACCTGAGCTCACCTGTGCTCACCTGTGACACACCTGGGCTCCTCTGTGACACACCTGTAACTCACCTAACTCACCTGTGACACACCTGTGACACACCTGAGCTCACCTGTAACACACCTGTGACACACTTGTGACACACCTGTAACACACCTGAGCTCATGTATAACACCTGTGACACACCTGTTCTCACCTGTGACACACCTGTGACTCAGCTGTAACACCTGTAACACACCTGGGCTCACTTGTAACACACCTGGGCTCACCTGTGACACACCTGTGACACACCTGAGCTCACTTGTGCTCACCTGTAACACACCTGTTAACAAATGTGAGCTCACCTGTGCTCACCTGTGCTCACCTGTCCATGGGTTTTGGCCTTGTTTCCTCACCTGTCTCCCCTGTCTCACCTGTGCAGGGCGCGCAGTGCGAGCGGTGCCGGCCGCTGTTCGTGGGCTCGGCGCTGGGGGGCGGGGCCTGCCTCACCTGTGACACACCTGAGCTCACCTGTGACACACCTGATACACCTGGGCTCCTCTGTGACACACCTGTAACTCACCTAACTCACCTGTGACACACCTGTGACACACATGTGCTCACCTGTGACACACTTGTGCTCACCTGTGACACACCTGGGCTCACCTGTGCTCACCTGTGACACACCTGAGCTCATGTGTAACACACCTGTGACACACCTGTGACACACCTGTTCTCACCTGTGACACACCTGTGACTCAGCTGTAACACCTGTAACACACCTGGGCTCACCTGTGAGACACCTGAGCTCACCTGTGCTCACCTATAACACACTTGTGACACACCTGTGACACACCTGTGACACACCTGAGCTCACCTGTGACACACCTGAGCTCACCTGTGACACACCTGGGCTCACCTGTGACACAACTGAGCTCACCTGTGACACACCTGAGCTCACCTGTGACACACCTGTGACACACCTGTGACACACTTGAGCTCACCTGTGACACACATGAGCTCACCTGTGACTCTCACCTGTCACCTGTCTCACCTGTTCTCACCTGGTCTCACCTGTCTCACCTGTTCTCACCTGTGACTCTCACCTGTTCTCACCTGTCTCACCTGTGACTCTCCCCTGTCTCACCTGGGCAGGGCGCGCAGTGCGAGCGGTGCCGGCCGCTGTTCGTGGGCTCGGCGCTGGGGGGCGGGGCCTGCCTCACCTGTGACACACCTGAGCTCACCTGTGATACACCTGTGACACACCTGTCACACACCTGTGACACACCTGAACTCACCTGTAACACACCTGGGCTCACCTGTAACACACCTGAGCTCACCTGTGACACACCTGGGCACACCTGTGCTCACCTGTGACACACCTGTGACACACCTGAGCTCACCTGTGACACACTTGTGACACACCTGTGGCACACCTGAGCTCACCTGTGACACACCTGGGCTCACCTGTGACACACCAGTAACACACCTGAGCTCACCTGTGACACACCTGTGACACACCTGTGGCACACCTGAGCTCACCTGTGACACACTTGTGACACACCTGTGGCACACCTGAGCTCACCTGTGACACACCTGGGCTCACCTGTGCTCACCTGTGACACACCTGTGCTCACCTGTAACACACATGAGCTCACCTGTGACTCTCACCTGTTTCACCTGTCTCACCTGTTTCACCTGTCTCACCTGTCTCACCTGTCTCACCTGTGACTCTCCCCTGTCTCACCTGTGCAGGGCGCGCAGTGCGAGCGGTGCCGGCCGCTGTTCGTCGGGCTCAGCGCTGGGGGGCGGGGCCTGCCTCACCTGTAACACACCTGAGCTCACCTGTGACACACCTGAACTCACCTGTGACACACCTGACTCACCTGTGACACACCTGGGCTCACCTGTGACACACCTGACTCACCTGTGACACACCTGGGCTCACCTGTGACACACCTGGGCACACCTGTGACACACTTGAGCACACCTGAGCTCACCTGTGACACACCTGAGCTCACCTGTGACACACCTGAGCTCACCTGTGACACACCTGTGACACACCTGAGCTCATGTGTAACACCTGTGACACACCTGTAACTCACCTGACTCACCTGTAACACACCTGAGCTCACCTGTGACACACCTGTAACACACCTGGGCTCACCTGTAACACACCTGTGACACACCTGTTCTCACCTGTCTCACCTGTCTCACCTGTCTCCCCTGTCTCACCTGCGCAGGGCGCGCAGTGCGAGCGGTGCCGGCCGCTGTTCGTGGGCTCGGCGCTGGGGGGCGGGGCCTGCCTCACCTGCCGCTCCTTCTGCCGCGGCCGCGCCGACGTCTGCGTGAGCCGCGCCCACCTGGAGCGGCACCGGCGCGACCCCGAGCGGCACCCGCTGGAGCCGCACCTGGTGAGCACCTGGGGACACACCTGGGCACACCTGGGGAGGGAGAGACACACCTGGGGGCACCTGGGGACACACCTGGGCACACCTGGGGAGGGAGAGACACACCGGGGGACACACCTGGGCACACCTGGGGAGGGACAGGCACACCTGGGGATACACCTGGGGATACCTGGGGAGGGATAGACGCACCTGGGGATACACCTGGGCACACCTGGGAGCACCTGGGGACACCTGGGGACACCTGGGCAGGGACAGGCACACCTGGGGATACACCTGGGGATACAGCTGGGGAGGGATAGACACACCTGGGGGCACCTGGGGATACCTGGGACACACCTGGGGACACACCTGGGGACACACCTGGGGATACCTGGGGATACCTGGGGATACACCTGGGCACACCTGGGGACACCTGGGGATATCTGGGCACACCTGGGGATACACCTGGGGACACCTCGGGATACACCTGGGAGCACCTGAAAGCAGCTGGGCACACCTGGGGGCTCCTGGGCACACCTGGGGATACACCTGGGAGCACCTGGGCACACCTGGGGTTACCTGGGGAGGGACAGGCACACCTGGGACACACCTGGGGATACACCTGGGGATGCACCTCGGGATACACCTGGGGATACACCTGGGGATACCTGGGCACACCTGGGGGCTCCTGGGGGCACCTGGGAGCACCTGGGCACACCTAGGCATACCTGGGGGCACCTGGGCACACCTGGGGATACACCTGGGCACACCTGGGCACACCTGGGAACACCTGGGCACACCTGGGAGGTATAAACACAGCTGGGGACACACCTGGGCACACCTGGGGATACACCTGGGAGCACCTGAAAGCACCTGGGCACACCTGGGACACACCTGGGGGCACCTGGGCACACCTGGGGATACACCTGGGGAGGGACAGACACACCTGGGGACACTTGGACACAGCTGGGGACACACCTGGGCACACCTAGGCACACCTAGGACATACCTGGGAGCACCTGGGCACACCTGGTGAGCACCTGGAACACACGTGGGCACACCTGGGGACACACCTGGGCACACCTGTGACACACCTGGGGAGGGATAGACACACCTGGACACACCTGGGCACACCTGGGGCTCTCACCTGCGCTCTCACCTGCCCAGATCCACACCTGGGTGTCGGAGGGCCCCAGCGAGGCTCAGGCCGTGTGCGTGAACTGCCAGAACAACAGCGTGGGCGACAGGTGTGACACCTGCCGGCCGGGGTACTTCATGCTGGACGGCACCTGCACCAGGTGAGACACCTGGGGCACACCTGGGAGGGGAAAACTGGCGAAAATTTGGGGAAAATCGGTGAAAATTCGAGAAAAATCAGTGAAAATTTGGGAATTTGGGCACACCTGGGGGACAGGTGTGACACCTGCCGGCCAGGGTACTTCATGCTGGATGGCACCTGCACCAGGTGAGACACCTGGGCACACCTGGGCACACCTGGGAGGGGAAAATCAGTGAAAATTCGAGAAAAATCGGTGAAATTTTGGGGAAAATCGGGGAAAATTTGGGAATTCGGGCACACCTGGGCACACCTGGGGGACAGGTGTGACACCTGCTGGCCCGGGTTCTTCATGCTGGACGGCACCTGCACCAGGTGAGACACCTGGGCACACCTGGGAGGGGAAAATCGGGGAAAATTCGAGAAAAATTGGTGAAAATTTGGGGAAAATCGGTGAAAATTTGGGGAATTCGGGCACACCTGGGCACACCTGGGAGGGGACAGGTATGACACCTGCTGGCCCGGCTACTTCATGCTGGATGGCACCTGCACCAGGTGAGACACCTGGGCACACCTGGGCACACCTGGGAGGGGAAAATCGGTGAAAATTTGAGAAAAATCGGCGAAAATTTGGGGAAAATCGGTGAAAATTCGAGAAAAATTTGTGAAAATTTGGGAATTTGGGCACACCTGGGGGACAGGTGTGACACCTGCCGGCCCGGCTTCTTCATGCTGGACGGCACCTGCACCAGGTGAGACACCTGGGCACACCTGGGACACACCTGGGCAGGGGAAAATCGGTGAAAATTTGAGGAAAATCGGTGAAATTTTGGGGAAAATCGGTGAAAATTCGAGAAAAATTTGTGAAAATTTGGGAATTTGGGCACACCTGGGGGACAGGTGTGACACCTGCCGGCCTGGGTTCTTCATGCTGGACGGCACCTGCACCAGGTGAGACACCTGGGCACACCTGGGAGGGGAAAACTGGCGAAAATTTGGGGAAAATCGGTGAAAATTCGAGAAAAATTTGTGAAAATTTGGGAATTTGGGCACACCTGGGGGACAGGTGTGACACCTGCCGGCCTGGGTTCTTCATGCTGGATGGCACCTGCACCAGGTGAGACACCTGGGCACACCTGGGACACACCTGGGCAGGGGAAAATCGGTGAAAATTTGAGGAAAATCGGTGAAAATTTGGGAATTCGGGCACACCTGGGCACACCTGGGGGACAGGTGTGACACCTGCCGGCCCGGCTTCTTCATGCTGGACGGCACCTGCACCAGGTGAGACACCTGGGCACACCTGGGAGGGGAAAACTGGCGAAAATTTGGGGAAAATCGGTGAAAATTCGAGAAAAATTTGTGAAAATTTGGGAATTTGGGCACACCTGGGGGACAGGTGTGACACCTGCCGGCCTGGGTTCTTCATGCTGGACGGCACCTGCACCAGGTGAGACACCTGGGCACACCTGGGACACACCTGGGCAGGGGAAAATCGGTGAAAATTTGAGGAAAATCGGTGAAAATTTGGGAATTCGGGCACACCTGGGCACACCTGGGGGACAGGTGTGACACTTGCTGGCCCATCTACTTCATGCTGGATGGCACCTGCACCAGGTGAGACACCTGGGCACACCTGGGCACACCTGGGAGGGGAAAATCGGGGAAAAGTAGAGAAAAATTGGTGAAAATTTGGGGAAAATCGGTGAAAATTTGGGGAATTCGGGCACACCTGGGCACACCTGGGGGACAGGTGTGACACCTGCCGGCCGGGGGTACTTCATGCTGGACGGCACCTGCACCAGGTGAGACACCTGGGACATACCTGGGCAGGGGAAAATCGGGGAAAATTCGAGAAAAATCGGTGAAATTTTGGGGAAAATTGGTGAAAATTTGGGGAAAATCGGGGAAAATTTGGGAATTTGGGCACACCTGGGGGACAGGTGTGACACCTGCCAGCCCGGCTTCTTCATGCTGGACGGCACCTGCACCAGGTGAGACACCTGGGCACACCTGGGACACACCTGGGCAGGGGAAAATCGGTGAAAATTTGAGAAAAATCGGTGAAAATTTGGGAATTCGGGCACACCTGGGCACACCTGGGGGACAGGTGTGACACCTGCCGGCCCGGGTACTTCATGCTGGATGGCACCTGCACCAGGTGAGACACCTGGGCACACCTGGGAGGGGAAAATCAGTGAAAATTCGAGAAAAATCAGTGAAATTTTGGGGAAAATCGGTGAAAATTTGAGGAAAATCAGTGAAAATTTGGGAATTTGGGCACACCTGGGGGACAGGTGTGACACCTGCCGGCCCGCGTACTTCATGCTGGACGGCACCTGCACCAGGTGAGACACCTGGGCACACCTGGGACACACCTGGGCAGGGGAAAATCGGGGAAAATTGAGGGAAAATCGGTAAAATTTTGAGGAAAATCGGGGAAAATTTGAGGAAAATCGGGGAAAATTTGGGAATTCGGGCACACCTGGGCACACCTGGGCACACCTGGGCACACCTGGGAGGGGACAGGTGTGACACCTGCCGGCCGGGTTACTTCATGCTGGACGGCACCTGCATCAGGTGAGACACCTGGGCACACCTGGGCAGGGGAAAATCGGGGAAAATTCGAGAAAAATTGGTGAAAATTTGAGGAAAATCGGGGAAAAATTTGGGAATTTGGGGACACCTGGGGAGGGGACAGGTGTGGGGACACCTGGGACACACCTGGGAGGGGAAAATTGGGGGGGGGAAAAAAGGCAAAAATCATGAAAAAATGGGAGAAAAATTGGGGGGAAAATTTGAGAAAAAAAGGAGAAAATTTGGGAAAAATTAGGAAAAATTTTGCAAAAAATTGGGAAAAAAAATGGGGAAAATTTGGGAAAACATTTTGCAAAAAATTGGGAAAAATTTGGGAAAAATTAGGAAAAATGGAGAAAATGTGGGAAAATTTTGGGAAATTTTGGGAAAAAAATGGAAGAAAAAATAGGGAAAATTGGGGGGAAAATTTGAGAAAGAAGGGGAAAATTTGGGAAAAGTTGGGAAAAAATTACGCAAAAAATTGGGAAAAAAATTGGGAAAATGTGGGGAAAAATTTGGGAAAAAATGAGGAAAATCGGGGAAAAAAAAGGGAAAATTTGGGGAAAATCGGTGAAAATTTGGGGGAAAATTGGTGAAAATTTGGGAATTTGGGGACACCTGGGCACACCTGGGGAAGGGAAACTCGGGGAAAATTTGAGGGAAAATTGGTGAAAATTTGGGGACACCTGGGCACACCTGGGACACCTGGGGAGGGGAAAATTGGTGAAAATTTGAGGAAAATCGGTGAAAATTTGGGAAACTGGGGACACCTGGGGAGGGGACAGGTGTGGGGACACCTGGGGGGACACCTGGGGACAACTGTGCAAATTGGGGGGGAAAAAATGGGGAAATTTTAGGGAAAATTGGAAAAAAATTTTGCAAAAATTGGGGAAAAGTTTCAAAAAATTTTGCAAAAATTGGGGAAAAAATTGGGAAAAAATTAGTGAAAATTTTGGAAAAAATTGGTAAAAAATTTGGGGAAAATTTGGAAAAATTTGGGAAAAAGTTGCAAAAATTGGGGAAAAAATTGGAAAAATTGAGGGAAAATTTGTGGAAATTTTGGAAAAAATAGGGAAAAATTTTGGAAAAAATAGGGAAAAAATTTGGGGGAAAAATTGGAAAACATTGGGGAAAAACTTGAAAAAAGTGGGGGAAAATTTGGGAAAAAATTTTGCAAAAATTGTGAAAAATTTGGGGAAAAATTTGGGAAAAATTGGGAAAAAGTTGTAAAAATTGGAGAAAAATCTGACGAAAAATTTGGGGGAAATTGAGAAAAAGTTGGAAAAATTGGGGGAAAAATGGGAAAAATTTGGGAAAAGATTGGGAAAAAATTTGAGGAAAAATAGGGAAAAAGTTGCAAAAATTGGGGGAAAAATTTGGGAAAAATTGGAAAACATTGGGGAAAAAATTGAGAAAAATTTGGGAAAAATTGGGAATAATTGTGAAAAAATTGGGGAAAATTTTGCAAAAAATTGGGGGAAAAATGGGGGAAAAATGGGAAAAAAATTGGGAAAAAATTGAAAAAATTTGGAAAAAATGGGAAAAATTGGGGGGAAATTTGGGTTAAAATTGGGAAAACATTGGGGAAAAGTTGCAAAAAATTGGGCAAAAAAATTGGGAAAATTTGGAAAAAAAAATTGGGTAGAATTTGGGAAAAATTGGAAAAAAAATTCTCAAAAATTGGGAAAAAATTGGAAAAAAATTGGGGAAAATTTTTGCAAAAAATTGGGAAAAAATGGGAAAAATTGGAAAAAATTTGGAAGAAATTTTGCTAAATTGGTAAAAAATTTGGGAAAAATGGGGAAAAAATTGGGAAAAAATTGGGGAAATTTGGGGGAAAATTGGGAAAAAACTGGGAAAAAATTTGTGAAAATTTTGGAAAAAAATTGGGAAAAATTGGATTAAAATTATCAAAAAATTTTGCAAAAATGGGGGAAAAATGGGGAAAAAATGGGAAAAAATTGGGGAAAAAATTTGGGAAAAAATTGGGAAAAGTTTGTGAAATTTTGGAAAAAATTAGGAAAACTTGGATAAAAACTAGGAAAAAATTTTGCAAAAATGGGAAAAAATTTGGGAAAAAATTGAGAAAAAAATTGGGGAAAATTTTGTGAAAATTTGGGAAAAAATTGGGAAAACTTGGACAAAAATTAGGAAAAAATTTTGCAAAAATGGGGGAAAATTGGGAAAAATTTGGGGGAAAAAATTGGGAAAATTTGGGAAAAAATTGGGAAAATTTGGGGAAAAAATGGGGAAAATTTTGGGAAAAATTGGGAAAAAAATTCAGAAAATTTGGAAAAAAATTGGGGAAAAAAATTGGGAAAAATTTTGGAAAAATTGGGAAAAATTTGGGATTAATTGGGAGGGGGCGCTCACCTGAGCTGTGCTCACCTGTGCAGGTGCCAGTGCAACGGGCACGCCCACACCTGCAACGAGCTGGACACGTTTGTGAAAATTGGGGAAAAAATGGGAGAAAAAATGGGGAAAATTGGGGTGAAAACTCTAGAAAAAATTGGGAAAAATTTGGGAAAAATTGGGAAAAAAAATTCTCAAAAATTGGGAAAAAATGGGAAAAATTGGAAAAAATTTGGAAGAAATTTTGCTAAAAATTGGTAAAAAAATTGGGAAAATTGGGAAAAAATTGGGAAAAAATTGGGGAAATTTGGGGGAAAATTGGGAAAAAATTGGGAAAAATTTGTGAAAATTTTGGAAAAAAATTGGGAAAAATTGGATTAAAATTATCAAAAAATTTTGCAAAATGGGGAAAAAATGGGAAAAAATTGGGGAAAAAATTTGGGAAAAAATTGGGAAAAGTTTGTGAAAATTTTGGAAAAAATTAGGAAAACTTGGATAAAAAATTAGGAAAAAAATTTTGCAAAAATGGGAAAAAATTTGGGAAAAAATTGAGAAAAAAATTGGGGAAAATTTTGTGAAAATTTGGGAAAAAATTGGGAAAACTTGGACAAAAATTAGGAAAAATTTTGCAAAAATGGGGGAAAATTGGGAAAAATTTGGGGAAAAATTGGGAAAAATTTGGGAAAAAATTGGGAAAATTTGGGGAAAAAATGAGGAAAATTTTGGGAAAAATTGGGAAAAAATTCAGAAAATTTGGAAAAAAATTGGGAAAAATTTGGGAAAAATTTTGGAAAAATTAGGAAAATTTTGGGAATAATTGGGAGGGGCACTCACCTGTGCGCAGGTGCCAGTGCAACGGGCACGCCGACACCTGCAACGAGCTGGACGGCACCGGGTGCCCCTGCCAGAACAACACCGAGAGCGGAGCCTGCCCCGACAGGAGAGACTGCTACCGGCACCAGGTGAGCTCACCTGGCACACCTGGGCACACCTGGGCATGGCTGGGGGTACCTGGGGGGAGAAAATGGGGGAAAACGGGGAAAATTGGGTGAAAATTGGTGGAAATTTGGGGGTTTGGGAGGGGAAATTGGGGATTGGGGCACACCTGGGGGCACCTGGGCACACCTGGGGTGGGATTTCCTCACCTGGGCACACCTGGGGGCACCTGGGCACAGCTGGAGGAGAGAAAATGGGGGAAAAATGGAGAAAATTGGGTGAAAATCGGTGGAAATTTGGGGGTTTGGGAGGGAAAATTGGGGGAATTGGGCACACCTGGGCACACCTGGGCACACCTGGAGGCACCTGAGCGCACCTGGGCACACCTGGGCACACCTGGAGGAGAGAAAATGGGGGAAAATGGAGAAAATTGGGGTGAAAAATCGGTGGAAATTTGGGGGTTTGGGAGGGAAATTGGGGATTTGGGGGCACCTGGGCACACCTGGGCACACCTGGGCACACCTGGGCACACCTGAGCACACTTGGGGGGGAGAAAATGGGGGAAAACAGTGAAAATTGGGTGAAAATCGGTGGAAATTTGGGGGTTTGGGAGGGGAAATTGGGGATTTCACCTGGGCACACCTGGGGTGGGATTTCCTCACCTGGGCACACCTGGGCACACCTGGGAGGGGATAAATGAAAAAAACGGGGTGAAATTTGGGTGAGAAATGGGGATTTTGGAGGGTTTGGGGTTACCTGGGCACACCTGGGCACACCTGGGGTGGGATTTCCTCACCTGGGCACACCTGGGGTGGGATTTCCTCACCTGGGCACACCTGGGCACAGCTGGGGGGAGAAAATGGGGGAAAACGGCGAAAATCGGGTGAAAATTGGTGGAAATTTGGGGATTTGGGCACACCTGGGCACACCTGGGCACACCTGGGCACACCTGGGGAGGGGAAAATGGGCAGGAAATGGAAAAATGGGGGGAGAAAATTGGGATAAAATTGGGCGAAAATGGGAAAAAAAACAACAAAAAAAAACCAAGTGCAGGAGTGGTTCCAGAACCTTCTCTAAGATGTTCTGGTGGGGATGTGGGGATGGAACCCAGCAGGTTCCTCCAGGTTCTGTTGCTTCCAGAACCTCTTTCTTTCCGATCTCAATGAGCCCAATGACTTCCATGACCCTGACCACGCCATCCTTGGTGTCCCCACAGTGCTCCAAGTGCCAGAACCTTCTGCAGAGGTTCATGGTGGGGACGTAGGGATGGAACCCAGCAGGTTCCTCAAGGTTCTGCTGCCTCCAGGGTGCTCCAAACTCCACATCAATGATCTCAATGACTTCCGTGACCCTGACCATGCCATCCTTGGTGTCCCCACAGTGCTCCAAGTGCCGCGACTCGTTCCAGGGTCACCTGGTGGGGACGTAGGGATGGAACCCAGCAGGTTCCTCGAGGTTCTGGTGCCACCAGGGAGCTCTGAACTCCACCCCAATGACCTCAGTGGTCTCCGTGACCCTGACCACGGCACCTTTGGTGTCCCCACAGTGCTCCAAGTGCCAGAACCATCTCCAGAGGTTCATGGTGGGGATGGAACCCAGCAGGTTCCTCAAGGTTCTCCTGCCACTAGCATGGCCCAAACTCAACCCCAATGATCTCAATGACCTCAGTGACCCTGACCACGCCATCCTTGGTGTGCCCCAAGTGCCAGAACCATCTCCAGGGTTTTGTGGTGGGGACGTAGGGATGGAGCCCAGCAGGTTCCTCAAGGTTCTGCTGCCTCCAGGATGCTCTAAACTCAATCTTGGTGACGTCAGTGGTCTCCACGACCTTGACCACGTCATCCTTGGTGTCCCCACAGTGCTCCAAGTGCCGCAACTCCTTCCAGGGCCACCTGGTGGGGACGTAGGGATGGAACCCAGCAGGTTCCTCAAGGTTCTCCTGCCACTAGCATGGCCCCAAACTCCACATCAATGATCTCAATGACCTCAGTGACCCTGACCACACCATTTTTGGTGTCCCCACAGTGCTCCAAGTGCCAGAACCTTCTCCAGAGGTTCATGGTGGGGACGTAGGGATGGAACCCACCAGGTTCCTCCAGGTTCTGCTGCCTCCAGGGTGCTCCAAACTCCACATCAGTGATCTCAATGACTTCCATGACCTCAACCATGACATTTTCGGTGTCCCCACAGTGCTCCAAGTGCCGCGACTCGTTCCAGGGCCACCCGGTTGGTGGCCAGCAGTGCTACCGGCTGCTGTCGGTGGAGCAGGAGTACTGCCTGGACCCGGTGTCGCAGAGCCACTGCTTCCCGCCGCCCCAGCGCCGCCCGCTGCCCGCCCTGGCGCTCGGTGCCCTTCGCCGTGCAGCCCAAGTTCACCAACGTGGACATCCGCGTCACGCTGGACGTCACCTTCGGCGCCGTGGACCTCTACGTGGCCACCGCCTACGACACCTTCGCCGTGGACGTGGAGCCGGGCACCGGGCGCCACCGGGTCAGGGTGCAGGCGCCCCGGCGGGGGCGGCGGGGGGTGGCACCTTTGGGACCTCAGGGGGTGGTGGTGGCACCTTTGGGACCGGTGGTGGCACCTTTGGGGGTGGTGGGACCTTTGAAGGGGGGTGGTAGCACCTTGAGATCTTCAGGAACTGGTGGTGGCACCTTTGGGACCTCAGGGGGTGGTGGTGGCACCTTTGGGACCGGTGGTGGCACCTTTGGGACATCAGGGGCTGGTGGTGGCACCTTGAGATCTTCAGGAACTGGTGGTGACACCTTTGGGGGTGGTGGCACTTTTGGGGACCGGTGGTGGCACCTTTGGGGGTGCTGGGACCTTTGAAGGGGGTGGTGGCACCTTGAGATCTTCAGGAACTGGTGGTGGCACCTTTGGGACCTCAGGGGCTGCTGGTGGCACCTTTGGGGACCAGTGGTGGCATCTTGAGATCTTCAGGAACTGGTGGTGACACCTTTGGGATTGGTGGGACCGGTGGTGGCACCTTTGGGACCAGTGGTGGCACCTTGAGGTCTTCAGGAACTGGTGGTGGCACCTTTGGGGTTGGTGGCACCTTTGGGACCTCAGGAGCTGGTGGTGGCACCTTTGGGACCAGTGGTGGCACCTTGAGATCTTCAGGAACTGGTGGTGACACCTTTGGGAGTGGTGGGACCTTTGGAGGGGGTGGTGGCACCTTTGGGACCTCAGGGACCGGTGGTGGCACCTTTGGGACGGGTGGTGGGACCTTTGAAGGGGGTGGTGGCACCTTGAGGTCTTCAGGAACCAGTGGTGACACCTTTGGGACCTCCTGGACTGGTGGTGACACCTTTGGGAGCAGTGGGACCTTTGGAGGGGGTGGTGGTGGCACCTTGAGGTCTTCAGGAACCGCCGGTGACACCTTTGGGACCTTTGGTGGCACCTTTGGGACCTCCTGGACTGGTGGTGGCCCCTTTGGTGGCCCTGGTGGTGCTGGAGCTGCTCCCACTGGAACTTCTGGAGGTCCTGGAGCCGCTCCCAGTGGCCAAACTGGTGGCCCTGGAGGTCCCAGAGGTGATTTTGGTGGTCACACTGGTCAAGGTGGTGACCCCAGAGCTTTTGGTGGCCCCAGAGATGATTTCACTGGTCACGGTGGTCACACTGGTCATGGTGGTCAAGGTGATGACCCCAGAACTTTTGGTGGCTCCAGAACCAATTTTGGTGCCCAAACTGGTCATGGTGGTCAAGGTGATGACCCCAGAACCTTTGGTGGCCCCAGAGATGATTTCACCGGTCATGGTGGTCAAGGTGATGACCCCAGAGCTTTTCGTGGCTCCAGAGCTTTTGGTGGCCCCAGAGATGATTTCACCGGTCATGGTGGTCAATCAGATGACCCCAGAACTTTTGGTGGCCCCCAGACCCACCTGGGTGGTCACACTGGTCAAGGTGATGACCCCCAGAACCTTTGGTGGCCCCAGAGATGATTTCACTGGTCACGGTGGTCAATCAGATGACCCCAGAACCTTTGGTGGCCCCCAGACCCACCTGGGTGGTCACACTGGTCAAGGTGATGACCCCAGAACCTTTGGTGGCCCCAGAGATGATTTCACTGGTCACGGTGGTCAATCAGATGACCCCAGAACCTTTGGTGGCCCCCAGACCCACCTGGGTGGCCAGACAGGTTTCACCGGTCACTCAGGTCACCCCGATGACCCCAGCACCCTTGGTAGCCCCCAGACCCACCTGGTTGTCCCCACTGCCCACCTGGAGGTCCCCTCCCCGAGCCCGGGTGCCCCGGCTCTCCTGGAGGAGCGCGCCCAGGGCTTGGTCACCTACCTGACCATCGCCCACCCCGTGCCCGCCCTGGTGGTCCGCGGGGTCCGCGACCGCCTGGTCCTCACCTACCCCCACCAGGGCCACGCCCTCAAGTCCACCCGCTTCTACCTGCTGGTGCTGGGCGGTCCCAGAACCTTCTCAGGGCCTGCTGTTCTTCAGGCAGGACCAGGCGCACATCGACCTGTTTGTCTTCTTCTCGGTCTTCTTCTCGTGCTTCTTCCTGTTCCTGGCCGTGTGCGTGCTGCTCTGGAAGGCCAAGCAGGGCCTGGACGCGCGGCACGAGCGGCGGCGCCACCGCCAGGAGATGTCCAAGATGGCGGCCAGGCCCTTCGCCAGGGTCACCGTCTGCTTCCAGCCCTGCTGGGGCCACCAGGGGCTGCTGCTGGAGATGGGCACCAGGGGTCCCGGAGGGGGTGGTGGGCAGTGCCACCATCGGAGTCTGGGCGGTGGGCGGCAGAGCTATGGAGGTGGGCAGCAAGGTGTGGGTGGTGGGCACCAAGGTTATGGTGGGAATCAAAGTTCTGGAGGTGGGAATCAAAGTTATGGAGGTGGACATCAAAGTTATGGAGGTTATCAAGGTTCTGGAGGTGGACATCAAAGTTTGGGTGGTGGGAACCAAAGTTATGGAGGTGGGAACCAAAGTTCTGGAGGTTGTCAAGGTTCTGGAGGTGGGAACCAAAGTTCTGGAGGTTATCAAGGTTCTGGAGGTGGGAATCAAAGTTCTGGAGGTGGACATCAAGGTTATGGAGGTGGGAACCAAAGTTCTGGAGGTTATCAAGGTTCTGGTGGTGGGAATCAAAGTTGTGGAGGTGGGAACCAAAGTTATGGAGGTTGTCAAGGTTCTGGAGGTGGGAATCAAAGTTTGAGTGGTGGGAATCAAAGTTTTGGAGGTGGACACCAAAGTTATGGAGGTGGGAACCAAAGTTCTGGGGGTTATCAAGGTTCTGGTGGTGGGAATCAAAGTTTTGGAGGTGGAAATCAAAGTTCTGGAGGTTATCAAGGTTCTGGAGGTGGAAATCAAAGTTTGGGTGGTGGACATCAAAGTTATGGAGGTGGACATCAAGGTTCTGGTGGTTATCAAGGTTCTGGAGGTGGACATCAAAATTTGGGTGGTGGACATCAGAATTTTGGTGGTTACCAAGGTTCTGGAGGTGGGAATCAAAGTTCTGGAGGTGGAAATCAGAATTTTGGGGGTTATCAAAATTTGGGTGGTGGTTATCAAAGTTCTGCAGGTGGAAACCAAAATTTGGGGTCAGGAGAGAGGAATTTGGGCTCGGGCCACCCAAAATTTGAGGTTTGGCCACCAAATTTCACCTTCGGACCCCCAAATTTCCCCTGTGGACCCCCAAAATTCTCGTTTTGGCCACCAAGCTTCACCTTCGGACCCCCAAAATCCTCTCCGGGACCCCCAAAATCCTCTCCGGGACCCCCAAAATTTCCCCTCTGGACCCCCAAAATTCTCGTTTTGCCCCCCAAACTTCACCCCTGGACCCCAAAATTTCCCCTCTGGACCCCCAAAATTTTGCCCGGGACCCCAAAATTTCCCCCGTGGACCCCCAAAATCCCCTCCGGGACCCCCAGAGTTCCCCTTTCCCCCTGCAGACGCCGCCCTCGGACCCCCCGAATCCCCCCAGAACCTTGGCGGCACCGCCCAAAGCGGGGGCGGGGCTAGCCAGGTGGGGGGCGGGGTTACAGAAATACGGGGCGGGGCTTGCGAGGGCGGGGCCGGGGGCGGGGCCGGTGACGTTGGAGCCGACCGAGGACGGCGTGGCCGCGGTGGCGACGCTGCTGCTGCAGCTGCCGGGGGGGCCCGGGGGTCCCCCCAGGGCCGCGCTGGGCTCGGCGCTCGTCACCCTCAGGGGCGGAGACTTCGGCCCGGGGGAGGGGCCCAGGGGCGGGGCCGGGGGCGGGGCCAGCGCCAGGAAAGGGGCGGGAGGGGCGGGGCTGGAGTTGACCTCCATGGGGATCTGAAATTAAGAAAAAAATCCGATTTTTTGGGGTTTTTTTGCGATTTTATTTCGATTTTTTGTGATTTTTCCTGTATTTTTGAGGATTTTTTTCGAGATTTTTGGGGGAATTTTTCTGTATTTTTTGGGGGATTTTTTCGGGATTTTTTCGGGATTTTTGGGGGATTTTTTGCGATTTTATTTCGAATTTTTTCGCTGATTTTTAAGGGAAATTTTGGGATTTTTTGGGTATTTTTAAGGGTTTTTTTGAGAATTTTTGGGGATTTTTTGGGGGATTTTTGGGGGAATTTTTCGGGATATTTTGGGGATTTTTTTGGGATTTCTGTGAGGATTTTTCGGGATTTTTTCACAATTTTGGGGATTTTTTTCAATATTTTTGCGGGATTTTTGGGGGATTTTTTCGGGATTATTTCAGGATTTTTTTGGAATTGTTTCGGGATTTTTGGGGATTATTTTGGGGATTTTATTGCGGATTTTTTTTGGGCATTCCGTTTCCCGGGGGTCCCCCCAGGGCCGCGCTGGGCTCGGCGCTCGTCACCCTCAGGGGCGGAGACTTCGGCCCGGGGGAGGGGCCCAGGGGCGGGGCCGGGGGCGGGGCCAGCGCCAGGAAAGGGGCGGGGCTAGAATTGACCTCCATGGGGATTTAAAACTGGGTGAAAATCGGGAAAAAATTGAATTTTTGGGGGTTTTTTTGCGATTTTATTTCGATTTTTTTGAGGTTTTTTAGGATTTTTTTTTTATATTTTTAGGGATTTTTTTGAGAATTTTTGGGGGTTTTTTTGGGATTTTTTTTTTAATTTTTGGGGGATTTTTTGCGATTCTATTTCGATTTTTTGTGATTTTTTTCTGTATTTTTGGGGGAATTTTTTTCGGGATTTTTTGGGGTTTTTTTGGGGAATTTTTGAGAATTTTGGGGGATTTTTTCGGGATTTTTGTGGGGATTTTTAGGGATTTTTTCATAATTTTTTGGGATTTTTTTTCAACAATTTTGGGGGACTTTTGGGGAATTTTTTCAGGATTTTTCAGGATTTTTTGGGAATTGTTTCGGGATTTTTTTTTCGGGATTTTTTCAGGATTTCTTCGGGATTTCTTGGGATTTCTTTGGAATTTTGGGGGGATTTTTTGCGATTTTTTGTGATTTTTTTTTCTGTATTTCTCAGGATTTTTCGGGAATTTTTCTCAGTTTTTTGGGGAATTTTTTTCATGATTCTTTTGGGATTTTTTCCTCGATTTTTTTTTCCCATTTTTGGGATTTTTTTCAAATTTTCGTGGATTTTTTTTTTTTATTTTTTCCTTAATTTTATTATAATTTTTTTTTTTTTTATTTTTTTCGGTTTTTTGGGGAAATTTGGAGGAATTTTGGGAGAAAATCGCGGAAAATTCTGGCGCCAAACCCCACACAACAATTAATGAATCAATTAATGAATCAATTAATTAATTACATCTTTGTTAATTATGGGGGGGGTTCCCTCTCCTTCCCCTCCCCCACCTTCAATAAACGCTGCTGCCCCTCCCCCACCCCCCCCCTCGCGTGTCTTTTTTGGGGTGAAAATCCCCGAATTGGGGTCATTAATTAGCCGGGTTAATTAGGGGAGGGGTTTAATTAGAGATGGGGGGGGTTAATTAGGGCGATGGTGGCAGAGAAAAAATGGGAAAAGTGACCCAAAAAAGGGAGGAATTGACCCAAAATTCCCCCCAAAATCCCCAAAATCCACTCAGGACCCCCCAAATTCTCCACCAGAATCCCCAAAATCCCTGAAAATTCACCCAAAATCCTCCAAAACCCTCAAAATTCTGGAAAATTCCTTGAAATTCCAGAAAATTTTCCTAGAATTCCCCCAAAATCTTTCATGGTTCCCTAAAATCCCTGAATTTTCCCTAAAAATTGCCCAAATTCCTAAAAAATCCCCTGAAAATTCCCTAAAACTTCCCCCAAAATTCCACAAAATCCCTCAAAATTCCTGAAAATTTCCTTCAGATCCCTCAGAAATCTTAAAAATTCCTGAAATTTCCCCCAAAATCCCTTAAAATTCCCCCCAAAATCCCTGAAATTTCCCTTGAAATTCCTCAAAATCCACAAAATTCCTCAAAATTTCTTGAACTTCCCCAAATTCCCCCAAAATCCCTGAAAATTTCCCCAAGTTCCCTCAAAATTCCCCAAAATTCCTGAAAATTCTCCCAAAATCCCTCAAAATTCCAAGTTCCCTCAAAATTCCTTCAAAAATTCCTGAAAATTCCCCCAAAATCCCTGAAATTTTCCCCTAAAATTCCTGAAATTTCCCTTCAAATTCCCCAAAATTCTACAAAATCCCTCAAAATTCCTTGAACTTCCCCAAATTCCCCAAAATCCCTCAAAATTTCCCCCCAAAATGCCTCAAAATTCCTGAATATTTCCCCCAAAATTTCTGAAAAATTCCTGAAATTTCCCCCCAAATTCCTGAAAATTCCCTTCAAAATCCCTCAAAAATCCTCAAAATTCCCTCAAAATTCCTCAAATTTCCCCAAATTCCCCCAAAATCCCTCAAAATTCCCCTAAAATCCCTCAAAATTTCTCAAATCTCAAAATTCTCTCAGAATTCCCTCAAAATCCTTCAAAATTCTCTGAGAGTCCCAAAAATTCCTGAAAATTCCCTCAAAATTTCACAAAATCCCTGAAAATTCCTCTCCTAATGCTCTGAAATTCCACAAAATTCCCTCAAAATTTCTCCAAATTCCCCAAAAATCCCTGAAAATCCACAAAAATAATTCAAAATTTCTCTGAAATTCAATTAGAATTCTACAAAATCCCAAAATATTTCCTCAAAATTCCCAAAAATCCCCGAAAATTTCCTCAAAATTCCCCAAAATCCCTCAAAATTCCCCCAAAATTCCATCAAATTTCTACAAAATCCCAAAATAGTTCCTCCAAAATCCCCGAAAATTCCCTCAAAATTCCCCAAAATCCCTCAAAATTCACAAAAATAATTCAAAATTCCTCTAAAATTCCCTCAAAATCCCCCAAAATATTTCAAAATTCCTCTAAAATTCCCACAACATCCATGAAAATCCACAAAAATAATTCAAAATTTCTCTAAAATTCAATCAAAATTCTACAAAATCCCCCCAAAATTCCATCAAAATTCTACAAAATCCCAAAATATTTCCTCAAAATTCCCAAAAATCCCCGAAAAATTCCCTCAAAATTCCCCAAAATCCCTCAAAATCCACAAAAATAATTCAAAAATCCTCCAAAATTCCCTGAAAATCCCCCCAAAATATTTCAAAATTCCTCTAAAATTCCCCAAAATCCATGAAAATCCACCAAAATAATTCAAAATTCCTCTAAAATTCCCTCAAAATCCCTCAAAATTCCATCAAAATTCTACAAAATCCCAAAATATTTCCTCAAAATTCCCAAAAATCCCTCAAAATTCCCCAAAATTCCCCCCAAATTCCCTCCCCCTATGACGTCACCACCGCGTCGATGACGTCACCAGCGGGAATTTCTGTAAAATCCTTTATTTGGCCTCAAATCTCAGGAAAATTTCCAATTTTTTTGGAAATTTTCCCCAAAAATTTCCAAATTTGGGGGAGTGGGGAGACCCCTCCCCCAATTTTTAATTAATGAATTAATTTTAAAAAATCAAAATTAAATTTAAGGCACGAAAAAAGCCCCAAAATTAATGGGGAAGGGCTGGGATTGAGGAAAATTTGGGAATTTTTTTGGGAAAAATTGTAAAATTTTGGGGAAAATTCTGGAATTTGGGAAATTTGGGGGAAATTGGGGGATTTTGGGGTCACACCACGAGGCTCTCCCGGCTCAGGGCGTCGTTCTGGGGGAAAAAGGGGAAAAAAAGGGGGTGAGAAAGGTGGAGACCCCTCCCCAAAAATATCCCAAAATTATCCCGAAATTATCCCAAAATTATCCCAAAATTATCCCAAAATTATTGCAAAATTATCCTGAAATTATCCCAAAATTAACCCCAAATTATCGCAAAATTATCACAAAATTATTACAAAATTATCAGAAAATTATCGCAAAATTATCCCAAAATTATCCCGAAATGATCCCAAAATTATCGCAAAAATTATCCCAAAATTAACCCCAAATTATCCCAAAGTTATTGCAAAATTATCCCAAAAATATCCCAAAATTATCACACAAATTATCCCAAAATTATCCCGAAATAATCAAAAATTATCATAAAATTAAATGAGCCCAAATTTCTCCCAAACCCCACCCAGGACCCCCCAAATTCCCCAAATTTCCCCAAAATTCCCCAAATTTCCCCCAATATCCCACCCAGGGACCCCCCAAATCACCCAAAGTTCCCCCAAAATTCCCCAAAATCCCCCAAATCACCCCCAAATTTCCCCCAAAATTCCCCAAATTTCCCCCAAAAATCCCACCCAGGACCCCCCAGAATTCCCCAAATCCCCCCAAATTTCCCCCAAATTTCCCCAAATTCCCCCCAAATCTCACCCAGGACCCCCCAAAATCCCCCCGAAAATTCCCCAAAATCCCCCAAAATTCCCAAATTTCCCCCAAAATTCCCCCAAATTTCCCCAAATTTCCCCCAAATCCCACTCAGGACCCCCCAAGATTCCCCAAATCCCCCCAAAATTCCCAAAATCCCCCCAGAATTCCCCAAATTTCCCCCAAATCCCCAAATCCCACCCAGGACCTCCCAAATTCCCTCAAATCCCCCAAAAATCCCCCAAATTTCCCCCAAAATTCCCCCAAATTCCCCAAATGTTCCCCAAATCCCACCCAGGACCCCCCCAAAATCCCCCAAGAATTCCCCAAATTCCCCCCAAATCCCCACACAGGACCCCCCCAAAATTCCCCAAATCCCCCCAAAATTCCCCAAATTTCCCCAAAATTCCCCAAATTTCCCCCAAATCCCACCCAGGACCCCCCAAAATCCCCCAAAGTTCCCCCAGAATTCCCCAAAATTCCCCAAATTTTCCCCAAATTTCCCCCAAATCCCCCCAAAAATCCCCCAAAATTTCCCCAAAATTTCCCCCAAATCCCCACACAGGACCCCCCAAATTCCCTCAAATCCCCCCGAAAATTCCCAAAATCCCCCAAATTTCCCCCAAATCCCACCCAGGACTCCCCCAAATCACCCCCAAAATCCCCCAATTTCCCCCAAATTTCCCCCAAAATTCCCCAAAATTCCCCCAAATCCCCACCCAGGACCCCCCAAAATTCCCCAAAATCCCCCAAAATCCCCCAAATTTCCCCCAAATCCCACCCAGGATCCCCCAAATTCCCTCAAATCCCCCCAAAAATTCCCCAAAATCCCCCAAATTTCCCCCAAATCCTACCCAGGACCCCCCAAATCACCCAAAGTTCCCCCAAAATTCCCCAAAATCCCCCAAATCACCCCCAAATTTCCCCCCAAATTCCAAATTTCCCCCAAATCCCCACCCAGGACCCCCCAAAAAATCCCCAAAATTCCCCAAATTTCCCAATTTCCTCCCAAATCCCACCCAGGACCCCCAAAATTGCCCAAAATACCCCAAATTTCCCCCAAAATTCCCCAAATTTCCCCAAAATTCCCCCAATCCCACCCAGGACCCCCCAAAATTCCCCAAATCCCCCCAAAATTCCCCAAATTTCCCCCAAAATTCCCCCAAATCCTCACCCAGGACCCCCAAATTCCCCAAATTTCCCCTGAATCCCACCCAGGACCCCCCAAATTCCCCCCCAAATTCCCAAATTTCCCCAAATTTTCCCCAAATTTCCCCCAAATTTCCCCCAAATTTCCCCCAAATCCCCCCAAATTTCCCCCAAAATTTCCCCAGATTTCCCCTCCCCCACCTTGCGCAGCCTCCGGGGGGGGTCCCGGGGGGTTCCGGGGGGGTGGGGGAGGGGAGCGCGAGCGGGGGGAGGGGCGGGAGGAGGGGGGGCGGGGTCAGGGACCCCCCCCGGGCCCGCCCCTCCCCCCTCCTCAGCCCCGCCCCCTCCCCCCCCCCCCAAAATTTCGGCCGAGCGCGAGCGGGGAGGGGGGGGAGGGGTCCAGGAGGCCTCGTGCAGGGAGGTGACGTCACTGAGGGCGGGGCCTAAACGGGGAGGGAGGGGTCAGGGTGGGGGGGAGGGGCCAGATAGACCCCCCCCCCCCCCCAAAAAAAATTTCAAGTCAGGAGCTCCAAAATCGTCCGAAATTGCACCAAAAATCTCCCCAAATTCCCACCCACGACCCCCCAAAATTATCCCAGGATGCCCCCAAATTCCCCCAAATTTCCCCCAAAAATCCCTCTAAAATCTCCCAAAATTCCCTGAAATTCCCCCTAAAATTCCCCCCAAATTTCCCCCTAAAATCTCCCCAAAATCCCCAAAATTTCCCCCCAAAAAATCCCCCCCAAAATTCCCCAAATTCCCCCAAAAATTCCCTGAAATTTCCCCCCAAAATCCCCTCCAGGACCCCCAAAAATCCCCCCCCAAAAATTCCCCAAAATCCCCCAAAAATTCCCCAAAATCCCCCAATAATCCCCCAAAATTTCCCCCAAATCTCCCCCAACCCCCCCCCCCAATTCCCCAAAATTCCTTAAAATCCAAAAAAAATTCCCCAAAATTTCCCCCCAAAATCCCCTCCAGGACCCCCAAAAATCCCCCCCCCAAATTTCCCCCTAAAATCTCCCCAAAATCCCCCGAAATTTCCCCCCCAAAATCCCCTCCAGAACCCCCAAAAATCCCCCCCCCCAAATTCCCCAAAATCCCCCAAAAATTCCCCAAATTCCTCCCAAATTTCCCCCAAAATTTCCCCAAATTCCCCCCAAATTTCCCCCCAAAATCCCCCTGAAATCTCCTCAAAATCCCCCAAAAATTCCCCGAAATTTTCCCCCAAATCCCCTACAGGACCCCCCAAAAATCCCCCCCACAAAATCCTTCTAAAATTCCCCCCAAATTTCCCCCCAAAATTCCCCCAAATTTCCCCCAAAAATCCCCCCCAAAATTCCCCAAATTTCCCCAAAATCCCGCAAAAATTCCCCAAAAATTCCCCAAAAATCCCCCAAAAATCCCCCTAAAATCCTCCCAAATTTCCCCAATAATCCCCCCAAAATCCCCCAAAATTTCCCCCAAAAATCTCCCTAAAATTTCCCCAAAATCCCCCAAATTTCCCCCCAAAATCCCCCAAAATTCCCCCAAAAATTCCCCCAAAATTTCCCCAAAAATTCCCCCAAAATT
>JANCRA010000490.1:0-34784 GCA_024362935.1 Setophaga petechia
TTTTCACCAGCTGAGAGCTCATCTCCCTCAGTGCATCACACAAAATTCACCTTTTTACTGCTACTGCCACAGCTTTGCCTGTGAAATCCTTCTCTCCAAAAACCCCAAAATTTCCTTTTCCCCAGTGATTTACCCCTGCTCCAGCTAAAATCTGATTTTTCACCAGCTGAGAGCGCATCTCCCTCAGTGCATCACACAAAATTCACCTTTTTGCTGCTACTCCTGCAGCTTTAGCTATTAAATCCTTCTCTCCAAAACCCCCAAAATTTCCTTTTTCCCCAGTGACTTACCCCTGCTCCACCTAAAATCTGATTTTTCACCATCTGAGAGCGCATCTCCCTCTCTGCATCACACAAAATTCACCTTTTTACTGCTACTCCTGCAGCTTTGCCTGTGAAATCCTTCTCTCCAAAACTTCCAAAATTTCCCTTTTCCCCAGTGACTTACCCCTGCTCCAGCTAAAATCTGATTTTTCACCAGCTGAGAGCGCATCTCCCTCAGTGCATCACACAAAATTCACCTTTTTACTGCTACTCCTGCAGCTTTACCTGTTAAATCCTTCTCTCCAAAACCCCCAAAATTTCCTTTTCCCCAGTGACTTACCCCTGCTCCAGCTAAATTAAATTTTTCACCAGCTGAGAGCGCATCTCCCTCAGTGCATCACAAAAAATTCACCTTTTTACTGCTACTCCTGCAGCTTTGCCTGTGAAATCCTTCTCTCCAAAACCCCCAAAATTTCCTTTTTCCCCAGTGACTTACCCCTGCTCCAGCTAAAATCTGATTTTTCACCAGCTGAGAGCGCATCTCCCTCAGTGCATCACACAAAATTCACCTTTTTACTGCTACTCCTGCAGCTTTGCCTGTGAAATCCTTCTCTCCAAAACCTCAAAATCCTGATTTAATTTAATTTTTTATTATTCTAGGGTCACCACCACTACTGCAAAGCCCTGGCCCTGCTGGGCAAGGCCGAGCTGGCGCTGGCGGCCAACGAGAGGGCGCAGGAGCTGTGCAGGGCCAGCCCCGAGGGGCTGCGGGAGCTCCTCCAGCAGAACCAGAAACTCAGGAGGAGCCTGCAGGAACCCCGGGGTAACCCAACATCCATGGGTAACCCATCCATGGGTAACCCAACATCCATGGGTAACCCATCCATGGGTAACCCATCATCCATGGGTAACCCATCATCCCTGGGTAACCCATCCATGGGTAACCCATCATCCATGGGTAACCCATCCATGGGTAACCCATCATCCATGGGTAATCCATCCATGGGTAACCCATCATCCCTGGGTAACCCATCCATGGGTAACCCAACATCCATGGGTAACCCATCCATGGGTAACCCATCATCCATGGGTAATCCATCCATGGGTAACCCATCATCCATGGGTAACCCATGCATGGGTAACCCATCATCCATGGGTAACCCATCATCCATGGGTAACCCATCCATGGGTAATCCATCATCCCTGGGTAACCCATCCATGGGTAACTCATCATCCCTGGGTAACCCATCATCCATGGGTAATCCATCATCCCTGGGTAATCCATCATCCCTGGGTAACCCATCATCCCTGGGTAACCCATCCATGGGTAACCCATCATCCCTGGGTAACCCATCCATGGGTAACCCATCATCCCTGGGTAACCCATCATCCCTGGGTAACCCATCATCCCTGGGTAATCCATCATCTATGGGTAACCCATCATCCCTGGGTAACCCATCATCCCTGGGTAATCCATCCATGGGTAATCCATCATCCCTGGGTAACCCATCCCTGGGTAATCCATCATCCCTGGGTAACCCATCATCCCTGGGTAACCCATCCCTGGGTAACCCATCATCCATGGGTAACCCATCCATGGGTAATCCATCATCCCGGGGTAACCCATCATCCATGGGTAATCCATCATCCATGGGTAACCCATCCATGGGTAATCCATCATCCATGGGTAACCCATCATCCATGGGTAATCCATCATCCATGGGTAACCCATCATCCCTGGGTAACCCATCATCCCTGGGTAACCCATCCCTGGGTAACCCATCATCCCTGGGTAACCCATCCCTGGGTAACCCATCATCCCTGGGTAACCCATGCATGGGTAACCCATCATCCCTGGGTAACCCATCATCCATGGGTAATCCATCATCCCTGGGTAATCCATCATCCCTGGGTAACCCATCATCCCTGGGTAACCCATCCCTGGGTAACCCATCATCCCTGGGTAACCCATCCCTGGGTAACCCATCATCCCTGGGTAACCCATCATCCCTGGGTAATCCATCATCCCTGGGTAACCCATCATCCCTGGGTAACCCATCCCTGGGTAATCCATCCATGGGTAACCCATCATCCCTGGGTAACCCATCCATGGGTAATCCATCCATGGGTAACCCATCATCCCTGGGTAATCCATCCCTGGGTAACCCATCATCCCTGGGTAACCCATCCATGGGTAACCCATCATCCCTGGGTAATCCATCCATGGGTAACCCATCATCCATGGGTAACCCATCATCCATGGGTAACCTATCATCCATGGGTAACCCATCATCCATGGGTAACCCATCCATGGGTAACCCATCATCCATGGGTAACCCATCATCCATGGGTAACCCATCATCCATGGGTAACCCATCCATGGGTAACCCATCCCTGGGTAATCCATCATCCCTGAGTAATCCATCACCCCTGGGTAATCCATCCATGGGTAACCCATCATCCCTGGGTAATCCATCATCCCTGGGTAATCCCACACTGGGTAACCCATCATCCCTGGGTAACCCATCATCCATGGGTAACCCATGCATGGGTAACCCATCATCCATGGGTAACCCATCATCCATGGGTAACCCATCCATGGGTAACCCATCATCCATGGGTAACCCATCCATGGGTAACCCATCCATGGGTAATCCATCATCCATGGGTAACCCATCCATGGGTAATCCATCCATGGGTAATCCATCCATGGGTAACCCATCATCCCTGGGTAATCCATCATCCATGGGTAACCCATCCCTGGGTAATCCATCATCCCTGGGTAATCCATCCATGGATAACCCATCATCCCTGGGTAACCTATCATCCATGGGTAATCCATCCCTGGGTAATCCATCATCCCTGGGTAACCCATCATCCCTGGGTAATCCATCCATGGGTAACCCATCATCCCTGGGTAACTCATCCATGGGTAACCCATCCCTGAATAACCCATCATCCCTGGGTAACCCATCATCCCTGGGTAATCCATCATCCCTGGGTAATCCATCATCCCTGGGTAATCCATCCATGGGTAATCCATCCATGGGTAATCCATCCATGGGTAATCCATCATCCCTGGGTAACCCATCATCCCTGGGTAACCCATTCCTGGGTAACCCATCATCCCTGGTTAACCCATCCATGGGTAATCCATCATCCCTGGGTAACCCATCCATGGGTAATCCATCATCCCTGGGTAACCCATCCATGGTTAATCCATCATCCCTCGGTAATCCCACACTGGGTAACCCATCGTCCCTGGGTAACCCATCACCCCTGGGTAATCCATCCATGGGTAATCCATCATCCCTGGGTAACCCATCATCCCTGGGTAACCCATCACCCCTGGGTAATCCATCCCTGGGTAACCCATCATCCCTGGGTAATCCATCATCCCTGGGTAACCCATCATCCCTGGGTAACCCATCATCCCTGGGTAACCCATCCCTGGGTAATCCATCCCTGGGTAATCCATCATCCCTGGGTAACCCATCATCCATGGGTAATCCATCATCCATGGGTAACCCATCCATGGGTAACCCATCATCCATGGGTAACCCATCATCCCTGGGTAATCCATCCCTGGGTAACCCATCATCCCTGGGTAATCCATCCATGGGTAACCCATCATCCATGGGTAACCCATCCCTGGGTAACCCATCATCCCTGGGTAACCCACCATCCCTGGGTAACCCATCATCCATGGGTAATCCATCCTCCCTGGGTAATCCCACCCTGGGTAATCCATCATCCCTGGGTAACCCATCATCCCTGGGTAATCCATCCCTGGGTAACCCATCATCCCTGGGTAATCCATCATCCCTGGGTAATCCATCATCCCTGGGTAACCCATCCCTGGGTAATCCATCATCCCTGGGTAACCCATCATCCCTGGGTAATCCATCCCTGAATAATCCATCATCCCTGGGTAATCCACCATCCATGGGTAACCCATCATCCCTGGGTAATCCATCCATGGGTAACCCATCATCCCTGGGTAATCCATCATCCCTGGGTAACCCATCATCCCTGGGTAATCCATCATCCATGGGTAACCCATCATCCATGGGTAATCCATCCCTGGGTAACCCATCCCTGGGTAACCCATCCATGGGTAACCCATCATCCATGGGTAATCCATCCATGGGTAATCCATCATCCCTGGGTAATCCATCCCTGAATAACCCATCATCCCTGGGTAACCCATCATCCTTGGGTAACCCATCCCTGGGTAATCCATCGTCCCTGGGTAACCCATCATCCCTGGGTAATCCATCATCCCTGGGTAACCCATCATCCCTGGGTAACCCATCCCTGGGTAATCCATCCTCCCTGGGTAATCCATCATCCCTGGGTAACCCATCATCCCTGGGTAATCCATCCCTGGTTAACCCATCATCCATGGGTAATCCCACACTGGGTAACCCATCATCCCTGGGTAACCCATAATCCTTGGTTAACCCATCATCCCTGGGTAATCCGTCCCTGGGTAATCCATCATCCCTGGGTAACCCATCATCCCTGGGTAACCCATCATCCCTGGGTAACCCATCCCTGGGTAATCCATCATCCCTGGGTAACCCATCATCCCTGGGTAATCCATCATCCCTGGGTAACCCATCCCTGGGTAATCCATCCCGGGATAATCCATCCCTTCTCCTGCAGAAATGGGGATTTGGTCAGAACCAGTTCAGGTTTGGGTTTTAATTCTTCTTTTTTTGGGTTTTTTATTGTAGGTACTGAACAGAAACAGAAGGTGAAGAAGCCTCCGCCAGAGAAAAAGTAAGGGCTGGGGTTGGAGTTGGGTTTTTGTTGGTTTTTGTTGGGTTTTTGTTGGTTTTTCATTGGCTTTTTGTTGGTTTTTTGTTGGTTTTTAGTTGGTTTTTGTTGGTTTTTCCTTGGTTTTTTGTTGGTTTTTTGTTGGGTCTTTGTTGGTTTTTCCTTGGTTTTTTTGTTGTTTTTTTCTGTGGTTTTTTTGTTGGTTTTTCATTGGTTTTTCATTGGGTTTTCGTTGGGTTTTCGTTGGGTTTTCGTTGGGTTTTTGTTGGGTTTTCATTGATTTTTGGTTGGTTTTTCGTTGGCTTTTGTTGGTTTTCATAGATTTTTGGTTGGCTTTTCTTTGGTTTTTCATTGATTTTTCGTTCGTTTTTCATTGATTTTTCGTTGATTTTTTGTTGGTTTTTCATTGATTTTTCATTGATTTTTCATTGATTTTTCACTGATTTTTTGTTGGTTTTTTTTTTTTATTTTTTCTTGGTTTTTTCATTGGTTTTTCCTTGGGTTTTCATTGTTTTTTCATTGATTTTTTGTTGGTTTTTTGTTGATTTTCTGTTGATTTTTCACTGATTTTTCGTTGATTTTCTGTTGATTTTTTGTTGATTTTTCATTGCTTTTTCATAGATTTTTTAATAATTAGCAATGCTTTTTCATCCATTTAAAATTGATTTTTAATTCATTTTTCATTTTATTCTGTTCACTTTTCGTTCATCTTGTGTTGATTTTTCATTGATTTTTTTAAAAACTAGCAGTGGTTTTTGGTTCATTTTTAATTCATTTTTCATTGCTT
This sequence comes from Setophaga petechia, assembly GCA_024362935.1. NCBI lineage: Eukaryota > Metazoa > Chordata > Aves > Passeriformes > Parulidae > Setophaga > Setophaga petechia. The sequence continues at coordinate 5,833 of JANCRA010000490.1, forward strand.
TTTTTTGGTTGATTTTTTGTTGAATTTCATTGATTTTTCATTGATTTTTTTGTTGTTTCTTTAAAAAATTAGCAGTGTTTTTTGGTTTAAAATTGATTTTTCATTGATTTTTTGTTGATTTTCCATTGATTTTTTAAAAAATTGGTGATTTTTTTTGTTCATTTAAAATTTATTTTTAATTTATTTTTTCATAGATTTTTTGTTGATTTTTCATTCATTTGTCCATTGATTTTTCATTGATTTAATTCATTGATTTTTAACTGATTTTTAACTTATTTTTAATTGATTCTTTAAAAAAATTACAAAGTTATTTCATTCATTTTAAATTGATTTCTTGTTGATTTTTCATTGATTTTTTGTCATTTTCCATTGATTTTTTTAAAAATTAGCGATTTTTTGTTAATTTAAAATTTATTTTTAATTTATTTTTTCATAGATTTTTTGTTGATTTTTCATTCATTTTTCCATTGAGTTTTCATTGATTTAATTCATTGATTTTTAACTGATTTTTAATTGATTCTTTAAAAAAATTACAAAGTTATTTCATTCATTTTAAATTGATTTCTTGTTGATTTTTCATTCATTTAATTCCTTGATTTTATTCATCGATTTATTCATCGACTTTTAATTGATTTTTCATTGATTTCTCATTGAATTTTAATAGATTTTTAATTGATTTTTAAATAGATTTTTTTTTAAATTACCATTCTTTAAGTGCTACATAATGCAGATATTGCATAAATTTTGTTGCCCATCAGGAAATAAAACCAGAAGTAATAAATTGATCAGAAATGCTGAGGATTTTAAAATTATTTTTTTATTTGTGTTTTATTTTTTTTTTGCTCTTGCTGCATCTTTGCACAAGTTTGGAGCTGTTAAAAAAATCCTGATGAAATCAAAATATATATGAAAGTTGTAAATATATAAATTTAATCATTCAGTTCCAAGTTGTGTAGAAAATTGAGGTGGTTTTTCAATTTATTTGATCATTTTATTTGATTATTTTATATTTTTGGGGGTTTTTTTTTTGCTGTTCCTGTATCTTTGCACAAGTTTGGAGCTGTAAGAAAAGCCTGATTAAATTATAACATTTTTTAATTTATATTATATAAATAATTTATACTAAATATTTATATTAAATATTTATATATTTAATTTATATTATATATAAACTTTAATATTTATTTAATAATATTTATTATTCATTTGAGAATATTTTAATAGTATTTATTTATTAATATTCATTATTTATTTATTTAATATATAAATTTTATTTTTTTCCACTTTACATTTATTTATATATTCTATATAAATTATTATATTATATAGAAATTATTATATTATATATAAATTAATATACAATGTTAACTTATATATAATATAATAATAGTGTATATTATTATATATATTATCATATGTGTAATATATTATAATATGTATAATATATATTATTTTATATAATTTATATATTATAATATAATATATTATTATGTTATATATAAATTAATATTATATATTAATCTAATAATAATATATATTATTATATATATTATCATATGTATAATATATATTATAATATATAATATATTATTATATATAATTTATATATTATAATATAATATATTATTATGTTATATATAAATTAATATTATCTATTAATTTATATAGAATATAATAATAATAAATACTATTAAATTATATAAAGATTAATATTATATATTAATTTATCATATAAGTGTATGTTAACATATATTAATATATATTAATATATATTAATATAGATATAAAATATATATAATATATATAATATATTATATATTATATATTTATATATAATGTATATATATGATATATTATATACATATATAATAATATATATATATAATAAATATTATATATTTATGGCATTACACCCCACTAAGAGGGGTAAGATTAATTTTTATTAATCTGGTTTTTTCATGGTTTATTTGTGTCAAAAATGGAAAAAAACCAGAAATTCTCTTTTTTTCCTGCTCAGGGACTGCACTGCCTCAAAATCCCCTGCAGGAACTTCCCAGGAGCAGAAAATTCCAGAGCAGGAGGAGAGGAAGAGGAGCCAGGAGGAGCCCCAAACAGCCCCAGGGGGCTGAAAACCGGGAGAGAGACAAGGTACAGCTGGAAATGCAGGAATTCCACCTGGAATTTTGGGAATTCCACCTGGAAATTCGGGAATTCCAATCTCTGGAAATGCAGGAATTCCACCTGGAAATTCAGGAATTCCAATCTCTGGAAATTCAGGAATTCCATCTGGAATTTTGGGAATTGCACCTGGAAATTCAGGAATTCCACCTGGAATTATGGGAATTGCACCTGGAATTTCGGGAATTGCAATTTCTGGAAGTGCAGGAATTCCACCTGGAATTTTGGGAATTCCACCTGGAACTGCAGGAATTCCAATTGCAGGAATTCCACCTGGAACTGCAGAATTCCACCTGGAATTGAAAGAATTCCAGCTGGAATTGAAGGAATTCCAATTGCAGAAATTCCACCTGAAACTGCAGAATTCCATCTGGAACTGCAGGAATTCCAATTGCAGGAATTCCACCTGGAATTTCAGGAATTCCACCTGAAGTGCAGGAAAAAAAATAATTCCACCTGGAATTATTATTAAAAAAAATAGTTCCAACCTGGAGCTGCAGGAATTGCATCTGTAATTGCAGGAGTTCCAATTGCAGGAATTCCACCTGGAAGTGCAGAATTCCATCTGGAATTGTCGGAATTCCACCTGGAACTGCAGGATTTCACCTGGAATTTCAGGAATTGCATCTGGATTTGCTGGAATTCCAATTGCAGAAATTCCACCAATTGCAGAATTCCATCTGGAACTGCAGGAATTCCAATTGCAGGAACTCCCCCTGGAATTTCAGGAATTCCATCTGGAATTGTAGGAATTCCACCTGGAATTTCAGGAATTCCACCTGGAAGTGCAGGAAAAAAAAATAATTCCACCTGGAATTATTATTAAATAAAATAATTCCACCTGGAGCTGCAGGAATTCCAATTTCTGGAAGTGCAGTAATTCCATCTGGAATTGTAGGAATTCCACCTGGAATTGCAGGAATTCCGATTGCAGGAATTCCACCTGGAACTGCAGGAATTCCACCTAGAATTTCAGGAATTCTACCTGGAAGTGCAGGAATTCCAATTGCAGAAATTCCACCTGAAATTTCAGGAATTCCAGCTGGAGTTTCAGGAATTCGCTCTGGAAATTCTGGAATTCCATCTGTAAATGCAGGAATTCCAGCTGGAGCTTCAGGAATTGCACCTGGAACTACAGGAATTCTATCTAGAATTGCAGGAATTCCACCTGCAGTTTCAGGAATTCCAGCTGGAACAGCAGAATTCTATCTGGGATTGTAGGAATTCCTTCTGGAACTACAGGAATTCCAATTGTAGAAATTGCACCTGGAACTGCAGGAATTGCGTCTGGAAATTCTGGAATTCCATCTGTAAATGCAGGAATTCCAGCTGGAACTGCAGGAATTGCACCTGGAACTGCAGGAATTCCAATTGCAGGAATTCCACCTGGAATTTCAGGATTCTACCTGGAAGTGCAGGAAAAGAATAATTCCACTTGGAATTATTATTGAAAAAAATAGTTCCACCTGGAGCTGCAGGAATTGCAATTTCTGGAAGTGCAGGAATTCCATGTGGAATTTCAGGAATTGCATCTGGAATTGTAGGAATTCCACCTGGAACTACAAGAATTCCAATTGCGGGAATTGCACCTGGAACTGCAGGAATTCCACCTTGAGCTTCAGGAATTGCACCTGGAATTTCGGGAATTCCAGCTGGAAATGCAGGAATTCGATCCAGGATTGCAGGAATTGCACCTGGAACGGCAGGAATTCTGTCTAGAATATCAGGAATTCCAGCTGGAACTGCAGGAATTGCATCTGGAACTGCAGGAATTCCAATTGCAGGAATTCCACCTGGAGTTTCAGGAATTCCAGCTGGAACTGCAGGAATTGCATCTGGAACTGCAGGAATTCCAATTGCAGGAATTCCACCTGGAGTTTCAGGAATTCCAGCTGGAACTGCAGGAATTCCACCTGCAGGAATTGCACCTGGAACTGCAGGAACTCGATCCAGGATTGCAGGAATTCCAATTGCAGGAATTGCATCTGGAGTTCCAGGAATTCCAGCTGGAACTGAAACTCCAGGAATTCCACCTGGAGTTTCAGGAATTCCAGCTGGAATTGCAGGAATTCCACCTGCAGGAATTGCCCCTGGAGTTGCAGATGGAATTCCATCTGGAATTGCAGGAATTCCAATTGCAGGAATTCCACCTGGAGTTTCAGGAATTCCACCTGGAGTTTCAGGAATTCCACCTGGAGTTTCAGGAATTTGATCCAGGATTGCAGGAATTGCATCTAGAACTGCAGGAATTGCACCTGGAGTTGCAGGAATTCCAATTGCAGGAATTCCACCTGGAGTTTCAGGAATTCCACCTGGAGCTTCAGGAGTTCCAATTGCAGGAATTGCCTCTGGAGTTGCAGGAATTGCCCCTGGAGTTGCAGATGGAATTCCATCTGGAGTTGCAGGAATTCCAACTGCAGGAATTGCACCTGGATTTGCAGGAATTCCACCTGGAAGTGCAGGAATTCCAACTGCAGGAATTGCACCTGGAGTTGCAGGAATTGCCCCTGGAGTTGCAGGAGTTGCCCCTGGAGTTGCAGGAGTTGCCCCTGGAGTTGCAGGAATTCCAATTGCAGGAATTGCCCCTGGAGTTGCAGGAATTGCCCCTGGAGTTGCAGGAATTCCAATTGCAGGAATTCCAGCTGGAGTTGCAGGAATTGCCCCTGGAGTTGCAGGAATTCCAATTGCAGGAGTTGCCCCTGGACTTGCAGGAGTTGCCCCTGGAGTTGCAGGAGTTGCCCCTGGCATTGCAGGAATTGGCCCTGGAGTTGCAGGAATTGCCCCTGGAGTTGCAGGAATTGCCCCTGGAGTTGCAGGAGTTGCCCCTGGAGTTGCAGGAGTTGCCCCTGGAGTTGCAGGAATTGCCCCTGGAGTTGCAGGAGTTGCCCCTGGAGTTGCAGGAATTCCAATTGCAGGAATTCCACCTGGAGTTGCAGCAATTCCAGCTGGAATTGCCCCTGGAGTTGCAGGAATTGCCCCTGGAGTTGCAGCAATTCCAGCTGCCGTGCTGTGCCCGCAGCTCTGCATTTTTGCATTTTCCTGGGATATTTCCATCAAAGCCACCACAGAAATTGGGATTTTCGGGTGGTGGTTTGCAGGAGGAGGTGTCATGGTTTTTTACTTTTATTTTTTTAGATTTTATTTGGAAGTTTTTCAATTTAAAATTAGTAATAAGTCAGTATTAATTTTAAAAAGATATATGTGATATTTTTTGTTGTGTTGGCTGTCGTTCTTGGGGGATAACCAATTATAATTTCTATGTTATAATATATATTTATAATATATAATATATCTTAAATATATTTTTTATATTTAAATATATTGAATATAAATATGTTTATAAATATAAATACATTATATTCATATTATATATTATATATAAATATCTATTTATCAATATATACTTATATGTAATGTATTATATATATTTTCTATTATTTCAATTATAAAATATGTAGTATATTATAAATATATGAATGCATTAGATTTTTAATATTTAATATATATCATAACATAGTTATTACAATATTATATTATCATATGTATAAATATATTTTATTTAAATTTATAAATATATTCTATTCATTTCTATTGTAATGTATTATAATGTATTATAACATTATATATATACATATATAAATATAGAAGAACATTTATAAATATATATAAATATATATAATATATAAATAAATATACATAATACATATATAAATATATTTTTATATATTCATTATATCTATTATATTATTTTTTAGCATATCATATAATAAATATAATTATTTTTTTACTATAAATATATTGTATTTAAATTTATTATTTAATGAATGTGTATATATAAATGTTTTATATATAGGTATATTATATACTATAAATGTAGCATATATATATTTATATATTGAAATATGTTGTATATATAGATATATTCTATACAATAAATGTAGTATGTATATATTTATAAATTGAAATATGTTTATGTATGGATATATTATATACTATAAATGTAGTATATATATATTTATATATTGAAATAAGTTTAATATATATGGATATATTCTATAAATGTAGTATTTCTATCTATATATTTAGATATGTTTTATATATAGATATATTATATACTATAAATGTATTATATAATTTATATATTGAAATATGTTTTATATATAGATAAATTATATACGATAAATGTAATATATATATATTTATATATTGAAATATATTTTATATATAGATATATTCTATAACTGTAGTATATATGTTTTTTATATTGAAATATGTCTTAAATATACATATATTATATTCTATAAACGTAGTATATGTATTTATATATTTAAATATGTTTTATATATTGATATATTATATTCTATATATGTAGTATCTATATATTTATATATTGAAATGTGTTCTATATATAAACATCTTATATACTATAAGTGTATATATTTATTTATATATGGAAATATATTTTATATATAGATATATGCTATAAATGTAGTATATATATTTATATATTTAAATATGTTTTATATATAGATATATACTATAAACAATATATATATATATTTATATATTGCAATATGTTTTATATATAGATATATTCTATACTATAAATGTAGTACATATATGTTTATATATTGAAATATGTTTTATATATAGATACATTATATACTATAAATGTAGTGTATATATATTTATCTATTTAAATATGGTTTATATATAGATATATTATATTCTGTAACTGTAGTATATATATATTTATATATTGAAATAGGTCTTATATATAGATATATTATATACTATAACTGTAGTATATCTATATATATTGAAATATGTTTTATATATAGTTATATTGTATACTATAAGTGTAGTATACATATATTTATAATTGAAATATGTTTTATATATAGATATATTTTATACTATAAATGTAGTATATATATCTATATATTTAGATATGTTTTATATATAGATATATTATATACTATAAATGTAGTATATATGTATTTATAAATTGAAATATGTTTTATATATAGATACATTCTATACTATAAATGTAGTACCTACATATTTATATATTTAAATATGTTTTTTATATAGATGTATTCTATACTATAAATGTAGTATATATATTTATTTATCTAAATATGTTTTATATATAGATACATCATATACTATAAATGTATATATATTTATATATTTAAATATGTTTTATATATAGATATATTCTATACTATAAATGTAGTATATATATTTATATATTTAAATATGTTTTACATATACATATATTATATACTATAAATGTAGTATATATAAATTTATATATTTCAATATGTTTCATATATAGATATATACTATAAATGTACTATATCTATATATTTAAATATGTTCTATATATAGATATATTCTATACTATAAATGTAGTATATATATATTTATATATTGCAACATGTTTTATATAGTGATATATTATATACTATAAATGTATATATGTATTTATATATTGAAATATGTCTTTTATATAGATATATGCTATAAATGTGTATATATACACACATATATATTTTATATATATAATATATATGTAATATATATTATTTATATATATACACACATATGTATACATATATTATTTATATATATATACATATTTTTGTAAATAATATATGTATATATATGTGTGTCTATATATACACATGTATTATTTATATATATATATATACATATATATATATATATTTATATATTTTTATGTAATGATACACATTTACAAATTACAATTTAGCCCATGAATTGCACTATAAAAAGTGCAAAAAATATATAAAATATGTATTTATATATTTTATGTATATAATATATAAAATATTATATATATAAAATATATAAAATATGTATTTATATATTTTTATGTAATGATACACATTTACAAATTACAATTTAGCCCATGAATTGCACTATAAAAAGTGCAAAAAATATATAAAATATGTATTTATATATTTTATGTATATAATATATAAAATATTATATATAAAAATATATAAAATATGTATTTATATATTTTTATGTAATGATACACATTTACAAATTACAATTTAGCCCACGAATTGCACTATAAAAGTGCAGAAAAAGCAGAAACTGCTGGTGAAAAATTGGAATTTTGGCCAGGTCAGGGCAGCCCAGCAGAGCAGGGGGAGGGCCCTGGGCTCTGACGTGGCCCTGGGAAAACGAAAGCAGAGCAGGAGGGCAGGAAATGGAAATTTTGGACTTTTCTGCCCCAGAAAAACAGGCTGGGAACAGCCCCAGGGCTCAGGGCTCTGCTTTTCGTGTCCCCTGAGGAGCTCTGTGAGTTTTTCTGTGTCACATTTGTGGATAACAGAAATTAATCATGATAAAATGATTAACCATTTCATGATAATGAAATGGTTTTTCTTTGCCTGTTGATGAGGAGCACAATGCAGCCCGTTTTTATTTCTCTGCTTGCTGAGGGGTTTTGGGGTTTTTGGTTTTGTTGAAATCCTCTCAGGGAGGTGGATTTGGGGTTTGTAATCTGATTTTTCTGCCAGCAGGTGACTGAGCCCCCCAGAGCAGAAGGCAAAGGTTCCACGCTGGAGCAGCCTCCAAGTGAGTTTTTATTTTTTGCTTTTTTTGTTTTTTATCAAGTCTGAGCCACTCCTTCCTCTGCTGTGCCTAATTAATGACCAGAAGTTAATTTCCTGGCATTTCCACAACAATAAGCAATCAGCTTTTACTTCTTCTTTTGGCACTTCTCTATTTCTCTAAACTCCTCCATGCTTTTGCAATTTGAGTCTCTTTGACTGAATTCAGAACTGAAACTGGAATTGAGGAGTAAAATCTGAGCCACAGCCTGGAAATGCTTTCCCTCCTCCTGAGCCAGGGTTTAAATTAAACAGCAATTCTGTATTTCAATATTTACAATTAATTTAATGCTTTCCCTCCTCCTGAGCCAGGGTTTAAATTAAACAGCAATTCTGTATTTCAATATTGACAATTAATTTAATGCTTTCCCTCCTCCTGAGCCAGGGTTTAAATTAAACAGCAATTCTGTATTTCAATATTTACAATTAATTTGTGGTTAATAAATGCTCCATCAAAAAATAATTCTGCAGGTAAAGAGGGAAGAGGCCACAAAATATTTGGCAGGGTGGATTTTTAGCTGCAGACTTGCAGAGTTGTGTGGTTTCTTCTTCATATTTGGGTTTTTTTTAATGAATAAATAATTTTATAGAGAGAACTGCCACCCCCCAAAGCTCCCCCAGTGCCAGAGTTCATTTTCTGCACTGAAAATGAAATTCAGGCAGTTCTGAGCTTCAAAGGGAAACCCTTCCCTCATTTTTCCTGGGGTTTTTTACCACCTGCTCTCACTTCTCTTTGGTGCCCCATTCCTGGAATATTTCAATAATTTCAAAGCACACAGCACCTGAAAATTGGATTTTAGGAAAGCACTGAAGGTGTGTTAGGAAATATTATTTTGGAATGAGCAGGAGGAGGATCCTGATCTTGGGAGCTTTGTGAGCACCTTGAAGGATTAAAGGATTTCTTGGGAGGTGGAAAATGTGGGGAAGGTTGCACAGAAAATCCTGAGAGGTTTTTGTTGGAAAGATATCAGGTGGTAATGGAAGGAAAAATGAAAATTTGATTTTTTTCTGAACACAGGGTGGGATTGTTCAGCCTGGAAAAGGATTTGGGGAGAGCTTGAGACCCTAAAGAGGCTCCAGGTGAGGGACAGGGATGGGGACAGGAGCCAGGGTGGGACTGAGCCTCGCTGGGAGTTTGTCCCTCAGGATTAAAGAAACCCGAGGTGTGGATACAGGTAAAATAAATCCTGGATTTCTGATGATGGAGATAATTAGAGAAAGGGATTTTAGTCAATCTATTATAAATCCTGGATTTCTGATGATGGAGATGATGATGAGAGAAAGGGATTTTAATCAGTCTATTGTAAATCCTGGATTTCTGATGATGGTGATAATGATGAGAGAAAGGGATTTTAATCAGTCTATTATAAATCCTGGATTTCAGGTAATGGAGATAATGATTAGAGAAAGGCATTTTAATCAATCTATTACAAATTCTGCATTTCAGGTGATGGAGACAATGATTACAGAAAGGGATTGTAATCAATCTGTTATAAATCCTGGATTTCAGGTGATGGAGATAATGATTAGAGAAAAGCATTTTAATCAATCTATTACAAATTCTGGATTTCAGGTGATGGAGATAATGATGAGAGAAAAGCATTTAAATCAATCTATTACAAATTCTGCATTTCAGTTGATGGAGATAATGATGAGAGAAAGGAATTTTAATCAATCTATTACAAATCCTGGATTTCAGGTGATGGAGATAATGATGAGAGAAAGGGATTTTAATCAATCTATTACAAATTCTGGATTTCAGGTGATGGAGATAATGATTAGAGAAAGGGATTTTAATCAGTCTGTTATAAATCCTGGATTTCAGGTGATGGAGACAATGATTAGAGAAAAGCATTTTAATCAATCTATTACAAATTCTGGATTTCAGGTGATGGAGATAATGATTAGAGAAAGGGATTTTAATCAATCTGATATAAATCTGGATTTCAGGTGATGGAGAAAATGATGAGAGAAAGGGATTTTAATTAATCTGTTACACAATAGAAATGGTTGTAAGTTGTGAGGAATTTTTGAAGGAATTCAAGATGGGACCTCTGAATTGTTTTTGATGATGTGGTTTATTTTTTTATTTTCTGCATAGGCAGGAAGGGTGAGTTTGGCTCACATCTTCACTGCATGGTTCAGGTCCCAAGACCCTCAGTTACAAGACCTTTTAAGGATTTATTAACCAATAAAACACTGCTAATAAGGATATTTATATTTTGACCCAATCCTAAATATTTCATCTTATGGACACATGTTACAGTGTGAGCTTTCTTAGCCAATCATGTTGTGACACACAAACCTGCAGTGCTGCATTCTGAGCTCCTTGTTTACCTCTGCAACTGCTTTTATTTTTATATCTTAAATTCTAAAACTCCAAACTTTCCTTTACTTATTTTAACCTGTCTCTGCTTTAAGCCACAAATCCCCATTCTCCCTTCCAGCACCTCAGTTTGGGGCCTTTCCCAAGGCCTCAGATCAAATCCTGGGTTTCATTCTAAGCTTTGGCTTCCAGGCCCAAAGTTCTGAGAGCTCCCTGCACTTCAGATTCCATTAGAACTGACACTGCAGTGCATTGTTTGTTCAAGCAATACTTTTATAATGATTATTATTCAGCCTGGAGAGGAGAAGGTTCCAGAGGGGCCTTAAATCCCCTTCCAGGGCCTGAAGGGGCTCCAGGAGAGGGCCTGGGGACAGGGATGGGGACAGGAGCCAGGGTGGGACTGAGCCTTGCTGGGAGTTTGTCCCTCAGGATTAAGGAGGCAAACCCAAGGTGTGGATACAGGTAAAATAAATCCTGGATTTCTGATGATGGAGATAATGATTAGAGAAAGGGATTTTAATCAATCTATTATAAATCCTGCATTTCAGATGATGGAGATAATGATTAGAGAAAGGGATTTTAATCAATCCATTACAAATTCTGCGTTTCAGGTGATGGAGACAATGATTAGAGAAAGGGATTTTAATCAGTCTATTGTAAATCCTGGATTTCTGATGATGCAGATGATGATTAGAGAAAGGGATTTTAATCAATCTGTTACAAATTCTGGGTTTCTGATGATGGACATAATGATGAGAGAAAGGGATTCTAATCAATCTATTAGAAATTCTGGATTTCAGGTGATGGAGATAATGATGAGAGAAAGGGATTTTGATCAGTCCAATATAAATCCTGGATTTCAGGTGATGCAGAAAATGATGAGAGAAAAGTATTTTAATCAGTCTATTCCAAATTCTGCATTTCAGGTGATGGAGAAAATGATGAGAGAAGGGGATTTTAATCAGTCTGTTATAAATTCTGCATTTCAGTTGATGGAGATAATGATGAGAGAAAGGGATTTTAATCAATCTGTTATAAATCCTGGATTTTAGATGATGGAGATAATGATTAGAGAAAGGGATTTTAATCAGTCTGTTATAAATCCTGGATTTCAGGTGATGGAGACAATGATTAGAGAAAAGCATTTTAATCAATCTATTACAAATTCTGGATTTCAGGTGATAGAGATAATGATTAGAGAAAGGGATTGTAATCAGTCTGTTATAAATCCTGGATTTCAGGTGATGGAGACAATGATTAGAGAAAGGCATTTTAATCAATCTATTACAAATTCTGGATTTCAGGTGATGGAGACAATGATGAGAGAAAGGGATTTCAATCAATCTATTGCAAATTCTGGGTTTCTGATGATGGAGACAATGATTAGAGAAAGGGATTTTAATCAATCAATTACAAATTCTGGATTTCAGGTGATGGAGAAAATGATTACAGAAAGGGATTTTAGTCAATCTATTACAAATTCTGGATTTCAGGTGATGGAGACAATGATGAGAGAAAGGGATTTTCATCAATCTATTACACAATGGAAGTGGTTTTATCTGATACTTCAGTGCATTGTTTGTTCAAGCAATACTTTTATAATTCTATTTTTTAGCCTGGAGAAGAGAAGGCTCCAGGGAAATCTTAAATCCCCTTCCAGTCCCTAAAGGGGCTCCAGGAGAGGGACTGGGGACAGGGATGGGGACAGGAGCCAGGGTGGGACTGAGCCTTGCTGGGAGTTTGTCCCTCAGGATTCAGGATGCAAACCCGAGGTGTGGATACAGGTAAAATAAATCCTGGATTTCTGATGATGGAGATAATGATTAGAGAAAGGGATTTTAGTCAATCTATTGTAAATCCTGGATTTCTGATGATGCAGATGATGATTAGAGAAAGGGATTTTAATCAATCTATTACAAATTCTGGGTTTCTGATGATGGAGATAATGATGAGAGAAAGGGATTTTAATCAATCTATTAGAAATTCTGGATTTCAGGTGATGGAGATAATGATTAGAGAAAGGGATTTTAATCAGTCTATTATAAATCCTGGATTTCAGGTAATGGACATAATGATGAGAGAAAAGCATTTTCATAAGTCTATTACAAATTCTGCATTTCAGGTGATGGAGACAATGATGAGAGAAAGGGATTTTAATCAATCTATTACACAATGGAAGTGGTTTTATCTGATACTTCAGTGCATTGTTTGTTCAAGCAATACTTTTATAATTCTATTTTTTAGCCTGGAGAAGAGAAGGCTCCAGGGAAATCTTAAATCCCCTTCCAGTCCCTAAAGGGGCTCCAGGAGAGGGCCTGGGGACAGGGATGGGGACAGGAGCCAGGGTGGGACTGAGCCTTGCTGGGAGTTTGTCCCTCAGGATTCAGGATGCAAACCTGAGGAATTGATACAGGTAAAATAAATCCTGGATTTCATTTGATGGAGATAATTAGAGAAAAGGATTTTAGTCAATCTGTTATAAATCCTGGATTTCTGATGATGGAGACAATGATGAGAGAAAAGCATTTAAATCAATCTATTACAAATTCTGCATTTCAGGTGATGGAGACAATGATGAGAGAAAGGGATTTCAATCAATCTATTGCAAATTCTGGGTTTCTGATGATGGAGACAATGATTAGAGAAAGGGATTTTAATCAATCAATTACAAATTCTGGATTTCAGGTGATGGAGAAAATGATTACAGAAAGGGATTTTAGTCAATCTATTACAAATTCTGGATTTCAGGTGATGGAGACAATGATGAGAGAAAGGGATTTTAATCAATCTATTACACAATGGAAGTGGTTTTATCTGATACTTCAGTGCATTGTTTGTTCAAGCAATACTTTTATAATTCTATTTTTTAGCCTGGAGAAGAGAAGGCTCCAGGGAAATCTTAAATCCCCTTCCAGTCCCTAAAGGGGCTCCAGGAGAGGGACTGGGGACAGGGATGGGGACAGGAGCCAGGGTGGGACTGAGCCTTGCTGGGAGTTTGTCCCTCAGGATTAAGGAGGCAAACCCAAGGTGTGGATACAGGTAAAATAAATCCTGGATTTCATTTGATGGAGACAATGATTAGAGAAAGGGATTTTAATCAATCTATTATAAATCCTGGATTTCAGGTGATGGAGACAATGATGAGAGAAAAGCATTTTAATCAATCTATTACAAATTCTGGATTTCAGGTGATGGAGACAATGATTAGAGAAAGGGATTTTAATCAATCTATTACAAATTCTGGATTTCAGGTGATGGAGACAATGATTAGAGAAAGGCATTTTAATCAATCTATTACTAATGGAAGTGGTTATAACTGACACTGCAGTGCATTGTTTGTTCAAGCAATACTTAATAATGATTATTTTTTAACCTGGAGAAGAGAAGGCTCCAAGGAAACCTTAAATCCCCTTCCAGGGCCTGAAGGGGCTCCAGGAGAGGGACTGGGGACAGGGATGGGGACAGGAGCCAGGGAATGGCCCTGAGCTGCACGAGGTGATGCCAAACCCAAACTTTCCCACCTAAAACTGAGTTTAAAATTGAGCCATTCCTCACCCTCAGTGCTAACACACCCAGAGCCTCAACTCCACTTTCCTGGAATTCATTTCTGCCCAGTTTGCTGTGGCTCTTGGGTCTTCAGAGGGACAGGAGCAGCTGCTGGTTGTGCTGAAGTTGTTTTTTGTATGAGTGCATCAGTCTCGAAGGCAAAGTTCTGAGTTCTGAAGTTAGGAGGTGCAGCTGGCAGTGTGTATCCTGTTAGTATTTATTGAAGGTAAGGCAGTTGTTTTCTGTTAATTGAGCAGTTTTTTTATCTTTTCTACAAATAATCTTCTTTTTAGAAAGGTGTCTTTTGTTAATGGGCTGTTGGGCTTCACTGATAACTGATAAAGTTACATCATCTCACTGTGAGATGCTCTGCCCAGAGGGAGGAACAAAGCATTTTTATTTAAATATAATCAGAGATTTAGAGCAGCACAGTCAGCCTTTTCTTACTAAATCCTCAGAAGAGCAGCTTTTTTCTCTGCTGGATTCCCAGAAGACCAGACCTATCCACACCACTACTAGATCTTCAGAAGAAAACTTCACTTTTCTACAAGATCACTGCTTTAACAAAACTCCATCTGTCACTCTTAAGGAAAACTGCAGGAGCTGTTTAATCAGACTGCTGCTGCCACTTTGACTGAGAGGGTGTCAGGTTGTATTTTAACTCTTAGTGCTGTTTTGTATTACTGCATTTTTAATTTTTTATTTTCTTCCCTAGTAGAGAACTGTTATTCCTGCTCTCACATCTTTGCCTGAGAGCCCCTTAATTTCAAAATCATAATAATTTGGATGGTGGAGGTTTACATTTTCCATTTTAGGGGAAGCTCCTGCCTTCCTTAGCAGGCACCTGGCTTTTCAAACCAAAACAGTGTAAAAATCTGTGCTAAAGCTTTCTGCCATGCAGTCCCAAGCAGAGGCAGAAGTAAAAGCTGCCACAGAGTCCCAGCCCAAAGCAGCAGCAGCCCCACACCTTTCCTCTTTCTTTCTTCTTCTTGATGGTGATGATGATGATGAATCTTAAAAATGAGAAGCTTGACTAGGCCAATATTCAAGCAGCAATCAGTTTATTAATTAATTTGGTGAAGTATGAGCAGTACAGCACTGGGTTCAGTGGGGGAACTTTTCCCTCCCACTGCACACCAATAGTTGAGGCTCACAGGTATTTATAGGGGCACTCATCAGCTCTCTCAGCAGTTTCTGTTCCCAATTTTTATGTCACAATTCTATTCACTATTGAGATTTAGTTTTGCTCAGGATGTATCCCAAAAGGAATTATCCCAGCTGGTGAGGTCCAGCTCTCCAGATGTGGGTCCACCTTTTGATTGCAAGGACTATAAATCTCATAACAGTGATGTCCAGCTTCCCTTGGTCCAAACTATAAATCCTTGACTTGATGTTCCTCTTCCTTTCTCAAGCTGCTTTTCACTATTTTGTTAATGAGATAAGCATGCTTCCTTTTTATATATTCTAAAGCTATAGTTTCAAAGATCCATTCTATAAGCAATATTTTAAAATGATACCTCAAGAGGTTTTTATTGCAGAACTCTTTAAGGCTTAGCTACAAGCAGAAAGTTCCTGTCAAAAAGCAGCATCGTTAAAGCTTTAATTCAAATGCTCCTAAATCAACTTTCAGACTTATAAAGGTTAATTGAGAACAAAGGATGGGTTCAAAGGCCTTTTTCCATGCTTTACTTTCTCAGTTATTATTAGAATTTGTGTTTATAACTGTCCCATGGTTTGGTTTCCACACATATCACAATAACAAATTCACACATTGCCTGACCCCAAACACAGCTTTGTATTTCACATGAAGAACAGAGCAGGGAAGAGCAGGCAGGAGCAGCCTTTTCTTCCTCTTTTGATGCCTTGTGCAGGCTGCCCCAGAGCAGAGGCTGGACAGAGCTAAAGAACAAAGCAGGGATTGATTCAAAGCATCTCCTCCATGGACCCACCTTGGGCAGCACCAGAGCCCAGCCAGGGCTGCACCCAAGATGAACCAAAATGGCCCCAAAATGAACCCAAGATGAACCAAAATGAACTCAAGGTGAACCAAAATGGTCCCAAAATGAACCCAAGATGAGCCAAAATGGCCCCAAAATGAACTCAAGATGAACCAAAATGGTCCCAAAATGAACTCAAGATGAACCAAAATGAACTCAAGATGAACCAAAATGAACTCAAGATGAACAAAAATGGTCCCAAAATGAACTAAAGATGAACCAAAATGGTCCCAAAGTGAACCCAAGATGAACGAAAATGGTCCCAAAGTGAACTCAAGATGAACCAAAATGGCCCCAAAATGAACCAAAATGGTCCCAAGATGAACCAAAATGGCCCCAAAATGCACGGCCGGGCACGGGGTCTGTCCCTGGGATCAGTTCTGCTCCATTTGCATCTTGCAGTTCATTGTCCCATCCCAGCTTTAGCCCAGGCAGTCCCACCCTGCTTGTTTTTCTCTCTGCAGCCCACGGGGTTTGTGCTCCTGGGCTGAGATTTGGATCATTTGTCCTTGGTGCCCAGCTGGAGCAGGAATTGTTTTGTCTCCCTGCTCTGTGCACAGAGCTCACCATCCCAGAATGTGAAGCCCAGACCCATGCACAGAATCAGAAAAATATAAAAGCTAAACCTGAGCCATCACTTTGTTCTTGTTGTTGTCCTCTTGTTCTTCTTTTTGTTGGTGGTTGTCCCCACCCCAGTACAGGGATTTTTATACATAAAACAACCAATCAGCTAAAACCTCAAATCTGAAACATTCACAATCTGAACTTGTTTCTAATGTATAAAAATGATAGGGAAGTAGTTTTACTTCTTATCTAAATTAGTTTTATCTATTTACACATATAGCTTTATCTATTTACATTAGTGATTCTGTCTAGAGAAGCAAGCATGGTTCTGCTGTGTTTTTGTTATGTCTGGAATTAATTTTAAACTGAGCTTTAAACTAGGCCTAGGGCCTTTACTGGCTAATTTCTTAAGGCACTTAAAACTTTACTACTAAACAAAGTAAGTAGCAAGTTTAAGAAATTTACTACTAGTTTCTTAAGGCACTTAAGATACATTTCTGCTTACTTAAAACTTTATCTTACACTTCTATTTACTTAAAACTTGAACTGAGCTTTCTACTTCTTTGTGGCTTGAATAGATCTTAATTTCTCCAAAGGCTTTAATTCAACCCCTGCATCCATTTCTCTGTCTGAGGACCCCAGGGATGTTTGCATTCCAACACATTTCCAGGCATCCACCTCTTTCATGGCTCTGGAGAATCATTTGAAGGTTTTTCTGAATCATTTGAAGGTTTTTCTGAATCATTTGAAGGTTTCTCTGGGACTCTGTTCACTGAGAGCCCCCAATATTTGGGATTTCCTTTCCCTGAGCTCCTCTTTTGGCGTGTGCTGGTGTTTCTGGGTGGGTAATTTTGCCCCAACCCCTCTTGTATTCCTCATTATCTGTTCCCAGCTGTGCTCAGCATCCTCTGTGCCTCTCTGACATTCTTTTATCTCCTTTGCAAGTTGGGCTCTGAGCTCTTATCACCCAACTTCAGGGGGCACTGAAAATTCTCCTTCTCCCCGCCGCGTGTGGGAGCACAGGCCCGAAATGACAGAGGATGAAATTAAATTAGAAATTAAATTAAATTAGAAATTCCTCCCTGGCAGGGTGTGGAAGGCACAGAGAGGCTGCAGAAGGGGCAGAGTGGCTGATTCTTGGAGGAACTGAGCAAGGAGGGAAGAGAGGGGAAATTCTGGGAGGGATCTGACCATCCTCGGCCTAACACCACGGAGCGCCTGGGCCGCAGCCCCTTCACCAACCTCGTGCCTGAAATAAAAAACACAACAGGGCAGGAGACTTTTCTCCTTTTAACGCCTTTATTAAAGAGATCAGCTCAGGATTAGGAAGCTCGAGGAGGCGGCCGTCTCTGTCTTCTTCCCAGCGTGGCTCAGAGGAGGAGGATGTGCAGCTTTGTCCACAAGGGGCAGAGCCAGGGGTCCGATCCTCACAGGAACACCTGGGCGGGACCCCGGTATTTTATTTTTTTCCTGCTTCCCAGCTCCAGGTCTTGGTCCCAGGCAGCTTCTTTAGTCAGGGCGAGGGGCACTAAGGTCTCTCAACATCTCTGCAGGTCTAGCACTCTATTCCTCACATCCACGAATCATTCTAATTCTTCAATTTTATATTTGGCTCGTTGGTTTTGGGGTTTTTATAAGTTCAATACGTCCCATGGTACAGTGGTTCTCAAAATCTCCATATTGTAATGCCTCCCTCCTCCCCAGATTCTCCCTGCCTGATAAGGAGAAATGTATCAACACAAAAGGAGGGCTGTCTACCTGCCCTGGCTGGGGTCGTTAAGATATACAAAGAGAACTATTAACTCTAACGACTTCTAGTTAACATAACAAGTGACCCTGCCCAGCAGTTCTGCCTCGGCAGCTCTGGTTTATAGATGCTGTAACTCAGTTTTTTCTACTGATATAAAATTTAACAAAATTCAGTTCATAACACTCTGAATCATTTGAAGGTTTTTCTGAATCATTTGAAGCTTTCTCTGGGGCTCTGCTCACTGAGAGCCCCCGATATTTGGGATTTCCTTTCCCTGAGCTCCTCTTTGGGCGTGTGCTGGGGTTTCTGGGTGGGTAATTTTGCCCCAACCCCTCTGTATTCCTCATGATCTGTTCCCAGCTGTGCTCAGCATCCTCTGTGCCTCTCTGACATTCTTTTATCTCCTTTGCAAGTTGGGCTCTGAGCTCTTATCACCCAACTTCAGGGGACACTGAAAATTCTCCTTCTCCACGCTGGCTGCGTGTGGGAGCACAGGCCCGAAATGACAGAGGATGAAATTGGGCATTAAATTAGAAATTAAATTAAATTAGAAATTCCTCCCTGGCAGGGTGTGGAGGGCACAGAGAGGCTGCAGAAGGGGCAGGGTGGCTGATTCTTGGAGGAACTGAGCAAGGAGGGAAGAGAGGGGAAATTCTGGGAGGGATCTGAAAATCCTCGGCCTAACACCACGGAGCGCCTGGGCCGCAGCCCCTTCACCAACCTCGTGCCCATCCCGTGTTTCTGCTTTATTTTCACTGCTTTATTTTCACTGCTTTATTTATTTTCACTTTCTGTTCTCCTTTCCTCCTCCCCCTGCTTCTGTAGAGCAGAATATTTGATGTGGAGGGAGGAGGAGGCTCCCAGTGACTGGCTGGCCCCAGTTTGCTGTGGGTGGGGGAGGAAGAGCCTTTTTTTTTTTTTTCCTTTTGCCTTTGTTCACTGAACTTGCAGGAGTTCTAATGGAAAAGAACTTAATGCCACCTTATATTATTGTAAAATTGCTGGCTTTTTTGATTCATTTTTCTTGCTACTTCCTATTTTTGGTCTTCATGTACTGTTTCTTTGATTTTATTAAATATCTTTGGTCGTTCCTAATGGAAAGTGCTAAGAAAAGTCATTTTACTACTTCTAATATTCTTAAGTGTTTGTTGGGTAAGTAAATGATGTTTTCTGTGGAATTAATGCATTTACTTAAATATTTTGATTGTAAGTCAGCTGGTTTTGCTTGTTACCTTGTTTTAGAAGCTTTTTTATTTCATCTGGAAGCAGCATTTAAAGTTGGGTGTTGTAGGGGAGGAATTGTTTCTATGGGAATTGTTGCTGCAGTAATTTTTGTTGAATGGCTTTTGAAATTGGAGCAAAATAATGCTAAATGATTTCTTCCTTCCATGCTGAGGTGGTTTCTCTTCTCTTCACTAAGATCTTGCTGTGAGTTGGGTTGGCTCCTTTAGGGAAAGCAACACATAAAATGAATTAAAAAATGCAATATCTCAGTCTTTGGGTGGTTAAAGGATGATGTGCTGGAGGTGTTGCCAGGCTTTCAGGAGGATTCTGATTTTCCATCATCCCAATATCTGTATTTAGAGGGATTTTTGGGGATTTTCAGTGCAGCTTTGTGGTTCCCATGAGTTCCAGCAGCCATCCACTCGAGGTGTGGTCGATGAAATAATTCTGAACGTGTTCAGTCCCGGTGTGCTGTGCTGACTCATTGAAGTTTTAGGTCATTAATCAGCTCTTAATGAGCGATTGCTCCTGGCCCGAGGCTTTAATTGCCCCTGGGTGGGATTTAGCACAGGAACGTTCCTGGGCCTCCTCCCCTGCCTGCAGGCAGAGCGCTCAGGGCTGCTCTGGATTTTTCCACGCTCGATGCCTTCCAGTATTTTCCATTTAAAATACTCCTTGAGTATCATTTTTAAGCACAGATCATTGCTAACATTTCACCTGTAACGTGAATAACTCCTCCAGTTTTCAGATCTGATTTTCTGGTAGCCCAGCAGAACAATAACCCAGAGTTTCAATCCAGGTGCTGCATTGTTTTCCCGTGGGTGTGACCAATAAAAAAGGATAATTTTGCAGTTAATGGCAGGAATTCCTGGGTTTGTCGTCACTTCAGAGCATTAAATCACATTTTTTTCCCTCCTTGCTGCGCAGGAATTGTTTCCTCATGACTGTTCCACCCCAGGGTTGGAGTTCTGGAGGGCTCCAGTGAATTCTGTGGGAATTCTTTGATGTGAAATTTGAGAGTTCAATGGGAATTGGCCTCACCTGATTAATCCTTCCTTGGTTTTGGCCTCCAGGATTTCCACTCGGAGTTATATATTTTATATATATATATATATTATTATATATATATATAAAATATATATATTGGAGTTATTTGTCTGTCTCTGTTTGTTTCCATTTCAGACTGGCAGGGCTTCAACTTCACTTTAATTTGGGGCTTTTGAAGCAAAAAATTCATCCTTGTGATTTTTCCAGAGAAACTTGGACTCCCATAGGGATCTGTAATTCCCTTTGAAAATTCTGATTGGTCACTAAGAGTATAACCAAAAAACCCCAAATAATTTTAATATAAAATATTGCATAATATTATTATTTTATAATACATGACCTAACATACAATGTATGCATTCTAATATACAATACATAATTGTATGATAATTAGAAATATATGTTTGTAATATATATTAGAAATATATGTATATAATATATAAACTCTTTATATATTATATGTATCTATTAGAAATATATATAATATATAAACTCTTTATATATTATATATATCTATTAGAAATATATAATATATAAACTCTTTATATGTTATATATAATAGACGCTAAATATAATATATAATATATAAACTGTTTCTGTATATATTATATATTATATATATATATATGTATAAATTATTCTTTTATAGGACAGACTGATTTCTTTAGCCTGGATTCCACTTTAATAATCACAATTTTGGGATTATTTAATCACAATTTTGGGATTAAAATCCTGCAATTTTTCAGGATTTTAAGGTTCTTCTATTTGTTTAAATTCGTTCCCCTCTAGAATTTTATTAATCCTATCTACCATTGAACAAAAACTAAATTCAAATTCACTTTTTGGTCGTGTTAGTTTTGCCCTTGTCAGTTTTTAAGATCAATTTACAGAGCCAAAGGTGAGTTCCAGGTGCATTTTTTTGTTTGCTTGTTTCAGGTAATGATCATTTTGTTTAAAATCCTTTTCCTCTTTACAGACCAAAGTCAGCAAAACAAACGAAAGCCAAAACCCAAAAGTAGTGACTATGAAAAAATGAGGTAAGAAATACTATTTTCTTTTTAAATTTATTCTTCTTTTGAGCTATTTTATGTACAATTAATACAACTTGGGTTTGCTGCTTGCTCCTTGCTGATGGCTTTGTGTCATTTTTTACATCCTGATACTGCACAAAGTCCCCAAAATTCCAATTTTTCCACAATTACTACTTGAAAAACTGAAAATCTTCCATGCCCAGCTGAGTTTTAGTAGATGGAGGCAGAATTGGAATATTTGCTGTTGAAGCAGAAAGAGGAATTTTGTTTCAGTTGTTACATCCAAAGTTACAGCAATAATTGTAACTCTTAACTTCATTTCCAAGGTCTCCTTGCACCAAAGAATTGTTCAAACTCCTCTGGCACTCCCTGAGCTCAGGAAAAAAATGAAATCTGCTTTTATGATTTTTATTTTATGAAAGAATTTTGTTTGGAGTCATTTAGTTGATTGTTGGTTTCAATTTCCAATCAAAAGTCTGATTTTAAGGCCAGGGATGCTCTTGTGGAACAGGAATGTGAGTGGTTGTATTTGGGGCTAAAATTCAATTAATTGAGGTAAAAACTCTAGATTTTGTAATACTAAATATTTATATATTAAATAGTTATATTTATATATCTTAAATATTATATTTATATAATATTTATATTTCCATTTAAAACAGAATTTATCAGAGGAAATAATTTAATGTTTCCACTGGTGCTGGGCCCACCATGCTCTGGAGATTTTTGTTGGGTTTAGGATGGCTCAAAACATGGTAAAAATAAAAAAAACCAAGATTTTTATTTTATGGAAATAGGAAGTTTCCATTCAAGAGAATTTTTCCAAAGCAGATTTCAGGTTTCTTTAGGAAACCTGATTATTCCCAGTCCTAATCAAAGTGTGACCACAACCCCAAATTTATTTAAATTAATATTTATTTCAGTACAATCCTCTTGTTTTCCCATAATTTTTTGAGTACCAGTGTAGGTAGAAAAATTGAAATTTTGCCACAGGAGAGGTCATTAAACTGAATTATCAGTGGCTTCCTTTCCCTTGAAGGAGGGGGAATATTTTCATTTCTTGTGGAACAAATCCTCTTTAGAGCAGCTGAGCCAGCTCCAAAATTGCTTCTGTGCTGGGGGGAGATGATCAGACCTGAGAAAAACAGATTTTATTGAAAATAAATTGAGATTTAAAGCACATTTACAGCCCCTTGGTGCCCCTGTCCTGTTTTTTGTAGGGATCATGTGGATTTGAAGAGGGAATCTAAAGCCATGGAGGATAAAAGTTTCTGTGCTGTGCCACAGGTAATGGGAATCCTGCCTTAAATTGGAAATTATTTCTCAATTTTTTAGGAATTTTGCACAAAATCTTGGTTAATTTCTAAATTTAACTCTCTGTGCTCTGCCTGGCTTTGATCAGAGGCAGGAATTCTGTGGTTACACTGATTTATTCTGATTTATTCTGATTTTCTTCTGGTTTCTCTTTCTTCTCCTGCTGTAAAACCTGGCTTGGATAATTTTTAATTAAAATTTTAATTATATTTTTAATCAAAAATTAAAACCTGGCTGGGATAATTTTAAATTAAATTTTTAATTATATTTTTAATCAAAAATTAAAACCTGTCTGGAATCATTCAGGAATTTAAAAAGCCCTTCCCAAATTTCTGCCTAAATGTTTTTTTCCAGTGTTGGATACATTTGGAAATAACCAATTTTTGTGGACTGGATATTGGAAACGCTGTAAAATTCATACAAATTTAATAAAATTCATACACTG
The DNA here is from genome assembly GCA_024362935.1 of Setophaga petechia. Classification (NCBI taxonomy): domain Eukaryota; kingdom Metazoa; phylum Chordata; class Aves; order Passeriformes; family Parulidae; genus Setophaga; species Setophaga petechia. The sequence continues at coordinate 29,905 of JANCRA010000490.1, forward strand.
GGGGAAAATTCTCCTTGTCTGGTCAATCACCAATAAATTCCTGAATGAAATAACGGCAATGCTTAACTAATTAATTAAATTATTTGTTTATTTTATTCATTAGTTCTTTCATCCCTGTTTATTGGGGGATGTAGATACCAAAATTCTTTATTCTGGTTAAATACCTCACAGGATAAAACTGAATTTAGGATAAAAAACAGGTTCTGCCTCTTATTTCCTATCAAATATTTTTTTTTTTTTGCCAATTCATTGCTGGTGTTGAAAGGAACATTTTCATTCATTTAACCTGCTTTGTATGTCATGTAATTTAATATTAAAATAATAAAATTTTTTGTGATCTATAAGTGCATGGGGCAGCATTAACCCAGGAGTTGTAGGAAATTAAAATAAATCTTCATTATTTACATAATAATGTAAATTCCTGCTGATTTCAGGAAGTGTCAATGGTGAAAACAAAATATAATTTTTACATAATAACAAATAACAGAGTAAAATAATGGACTGTGAAAACTTCCAGCATGAGCTGAGCTGGACACAAATGAAAAATGAAAAAATTCTCAGCTCTTCTAAAAACATTTGGATACAAAAAGTGAGGAAAAGCAGAAACTGGGTTGTGCTCTTGGTTTTTTTTTGTATATTAGAGAAAAATTAAAATGGTGCTTGACCTAAAGTTGCAGCTTTGTGGAGAGAAATCTAGAATAAAAATGAGGTTTTTTAAAAGATGAGCAGCTCCATGAAAATCTAATGCAGGAGTTTTTTATAAAACTGCACCTGGGTTTGCTGCTTGAAAAGTGAAATTGTGGTGAAATAATTCAGGAGGATGCAGAATTTCCATGTGGCTGGTCTCAGCAGTATTCTAGCAAATATTTTATTTTTTTTTTCTGAATTAAATCTTTTGCAAAAAAAAAAAAAAAAAAAGTAAAAAAAAAAAGAAAATTTTTGTTTTCTTTATTTGAATTTGGTGTTTGTTAATCATTCCAGGTGGATTTCAGTGCAGATGGAAAAATCCCCTGGGGCTGGAGGGGTGATGAGGCCTTTGCCACCCAGGGATAAAACCCTTTCTGTTACCCCTGCTGAAAGCCCTTGAATACTCCAGAAATTCACGGTAAACTCTCAGAAATAAATTGATTTTTTATCCCAGAAATTCAAATTTATGCATTCAACACCTTCCTTCCCTCAAAAACAATGCTGATGATTGTGTGGAAAAAACAACCCAACAACACCGGGGTTCGGTGTAAACAAAAATTGAAAGTTTGCAATGTGAGAAAGAGAAAAAATAATAAAAAAAAAAAGCTAAATTATTAAAAAAAAATCAAACAAAATTTTTAAGATAAAGGAGGAAAAATTCAGATTTTCTTTCTGGATTGACTGCCTTTGATGCAAAAATCCAGGTGGATTTCAGTGCAGATGGAAAAATCCCCTGGGCTGGAGGCTGATGAGGCCCTTGCCGCCCAGGGATAAAACCCTTTTCTGTTACCCCTGCTGAAAAACCTTGAATACTCCAGAATTCACGGTAAACCCTCAGAAAATGAATTGATTTTCATCCCAGAAATTCAAATTTATGCATTCAACACCTTCCTTCCCTCAAAAACAATGCTGATTATTGTGTGGAAAAAAACAACCCCACAGCGCCGGGTTCGGTGGTAACAAAATTGGAAGTTTGCAATGTGAGAAAGAGAAAAATAAATAATAAAAAAAAATCTAAAATTATTAAAAAAATTAAATAAAAATTTAAAAAAAAGGTGGAAAATTTCAGATTTTCTTTCTGGATTGACTGCCTTTGATGCAAAAATTCCTGGTGGATTTCAGTGCAGATGGAAAATCCCCTGGGCTGGAGGGCGATGAGGCCCTTGCCGCCCAGGGATAAACCCTTTCTGTTTACCCCCTGCTGAAAACCTTGAATACTCCAGAATTCACGGTAAAACTCTCAGAAATAAATTGATTTTTTATCCCAGAAATTTCAAATTTATGCATTCAAACACCTTCCTTCCCTCAAAACAATGCTGATTATTGTGTGGGAAAAAACAACCCCCACAGCGCCGGGGTTCGGTGTAACAAAAACTGGAAGTTGCAATGTGAGAAAGAAAAAAATTAAAAAAAAAAAAAAGCCAAATTATTAAAAAAAATCCAATTAAATTTTAAGCTAAAAGGAGGGAAAAATTCAGATTTTCTTTCTGGATTGACTGCCTTTGATGCAAAAATTCCAGGTGGATTTTCAGTGCAGATGGAAAAATCCCCTGGGCTGGGAGGGCGATGAGGCCTTGCCGCCCAGGGATAAACCCTTTCTGTTACCCCTGCTTGAAAAACCTTGAATACTCCAGAATTCACGGTAAACCCTCAGAAATAAATTGATTTTTTATCCCAGAAATTTCAAAATTTATGCATTCAAACACCTTCCTTCCCTCAAAAACAATGCTGATTATTGTGTGGAAAAAACAAGCCCACAATACCGGGTTTCGGTGTAAAACAAAATTGGAAAGTTGCAATGTGAGAAAGAGAAAAAATAATTAAAAAAAAAAGCTAAATTATTAAAAAAATCCAATTAAATTTTTAAGATAAAGGAGGAAAATTCAGATTTCTTTCTGGATTGACTGCCTTTGATGCAAAAATTCCAGGTGGATTTCAGTGCAGATGGAAAAATCCCCCTGGGCCTGGAGGGCGATGAGGCCTTGCCGCCCAGGGATAAAACCCTTTCTGTTACCCCCTGCTGAAAACCTTGAATACTCCAGAATTCACGGTAAAACCCTCAGAAATAAATTGATTTTTCATCCCAGAGATTCAAATTTATGCATTCAGCACCTTCCTTCCCTCAAAAACAATGCTGATTATTGTGTGGAAAAAACAACCCCACAGCGCTGGGTTTCAGTGTAACAAAACTGGAAGTTGCAGTGTGAGAAATTCAAAAAAAAAGGTGCCAAATTATTAAAAAATAAAATTAAATTTTTAAGGTAAAGGAGGAAAATTCAGATTTCTTTCTGGATTGACTGCCTTTGATGCAAAAATCCAGGTGGATTTTCAGTGCAGATGGGAAAAATCCCCTGGGCTGGAGGCTGATGAGGCCTTGCCGCCCAGGGATAAACCCCTTTCTGTTTACCCCTGCTGAAAGCCTTGAATACTCCAGAATTCACGGTAAACCCTCAGAAAATAAATTGATTTTTTTATCCCAGAAATTCAAATTTATGCATTCAACACCTTCCTTCCCTCAAAACAATGCCTGATGATTGTGTGGAAAAAACAACCCAACAACACCGGGTTTGATGTAACAAAAACTGGAAGTTGCAATGTGAGAAAGAAAAAAAATAATAAAAAAAAAAGCTAAAATTTAAAAAAAAATTAAATAAAATTAAAAAAAAAAGGTGCAAAAATTCAGATGTCTTTCTGGATTTGACTGCCTTTGATGCAAAATTCCAGGTGGATTTTCAGTGCAGATGGAAAAAATCCCCTGGGCTGGAGGGCGATGAGGCCTTGCCACCCAGGGATAAAACCCTTTCTGTTACCCCCTGCTGGAAAGCCTTGAATACTCCAGAATTCACGCTAAACTCTCAGAAAATAAATTGATTTTTTATCCCAGAAATTCAAAATTTATGCATTCAGCACCTTCCTTCCCTCAAAACAAATGCTGATTATTGTGTGGAAAAAACAACCCAAACAACACCGGGTTCGGTGTAACAAAAATTGAAAAGTTGCAATGTGAGAAAGAGAAAAAATAATAATAAAAAAAAGCTAAATTATTAAAAAATAAAATTAAATTTTTCAGATACAGGAGGAAAATTCAGATGTCTTTTCTGGATTGACTGCCTTTGATGCAAAATTCCAGGTGGATTTCAGTGCAGATGGAAAATCCCCTGGGGCTGGAGGCTGATGAGGCCCTTGCCGCCCAGGGATAAAACCCCTTTCTGTTTACCCCTGCTGAAAGCCTTGAATACTCCAGAATTCACAGTAAACCCTCAGAAATAAAATTGATTTTTTATCCCAGAAATTCAAATTTATGCATTCAACACCTTCCTTCCCTCAAAAAACAATGCTGATTATTGTGTGGAGAAACAACTCCACAACACCGGGTTCGGTGTAACAAAAATTGAAAGTTTGCAATGTGAGAAAGAGAAAAAATAATAATAAAAAAAAATCTAAATTATTAAAAAAATTAAATAAAATTTAAAAAAAAAGGTGGGAAAATTTCAGATTTTCTTTCTGGATTGACTGCCTTTGATGCAAAAATTCCTGGTGGATTTTCAGTGGCAGATGGAAAAATCCCCTGGGCTGGAGGGTGATGAGGCCTTGCCGCCCAGGGATAAAACCCTTTTCTGTTACCCCTGCTGAAAACCTTGAATACTCCAGAATTCAACGGTAAAACTCTCAGAAATAAATTGATTTTTTTTCCCAGAAATTCGAATTTATGCATTCAAACACCTTCCTTCCCTCAAAAACAATGCTGATTATTGTGTGGAAAAAACAACCCCCACAACACCGGGTTTCCATGTAAACAAAATTGAAAGGTTGCAATGTGAGAAAGAAAAAAAATAATTTAAAGAAAAAAGCTAAATTATTAAAAAATAAAGTACAATTTAAAAAAAAAGGTGGAAAATTTTAGATTTCTTTTTGGATTAAGTGCCTTTGATGCAAAATTTGCAGGTGGATTTCAAGCCGGCTGCCTGAGGAGTTTGCAGGCCATGGCTCGTGAGGGGCTGCAGGGCCCTGCAGGAGCAGCAGTTGCCGCGCGGCCGAGTGCGCCTTCTCCCAGCTCCTCACCGTCTTCTACGCCTCAGGATGTGCGGTAAAAGCACCAAAATTCCCTTCCCTGGGCCCAGGCAGGGAGGGAGGTTCTGCCTCTGCCAGCCCGTGCCACCCCTGCCTTCCCACAAAAATGGTCAGGGTTGGGT
>JANCRA010000491.1:5000-34726 GCA_024362935.1 Setophaga petechia
TCTCTCCCCCTCTCTCTCTCTCAGCCCTGCTCTGAGCTGTGGCTGGCAGCTCCCAGCAGGGCCCTGCACCCAGGCCCTTTGCAATAACCCACAAGTTCCCAGCCCTGGCTGCAGAGATCTCTGCTCTCCATCTGTCCTGACTGTGCTACCCCCAATGCTCCTACAACCTCCCACCATCCCAGGCTGCTCCAAGCCCCATCCAAGCTGTCCTGGACAATTCCAGAGGCACCCACAGCTTCACTGGGCACCCCGTGCCAGGGCCTCAGCACCTGCTGTGCTCCTGATCCTTTTTATATCATCCCACATCTTTGATGGATAAGGAATGTGATGGGGTTGGATTTGGGGTCGATTCCCTGTTTTTCCCCTGTTTTCCAGAGATGTCAGGATGAGGCATGGCTGCATCTCCTCACCATTCTCCCTCACAAGCTGCTGGCAGAGTCCCTGCCATGAGTTCCATCCACATGGGGGGTTTGGGAAGGGAAATTCCACCTGGGATGTGGCTCCAAGATGTGTGGATCAGGAAATGGCTGAGGAATGGCCCCTTTGGGATCACAGGAACACACTCCAAAGCAAATCCCTCTCCAGGGCTTGACATGAAAAGCAGCACTTTGGGGGCCTGGTGTTCAAAGCTGGTTTTTCCCCAGGATCCTGGCCAGGAATGAGAGGAATTCCACGTGGGTGGCAGGGATGTGGTGGGACTGGGAGCCAAATGTCTGGGAAGAGGCATCTCCCTCTGAGCATCCTTATTGCAAAGGGTTCCAGAGTCACTTGGTACTGGGAGATAAATCCAGGCAGAGCCAGGAGCCATCCCTGCCATCCCAGTGGGATAAATCCAGGCTTTACCCTATAGCCAGGAGTGCTTTGTGCCATCCCAGTGGGATAAATCCAGGTTCTACCCTACAGACAGGAGTGCTTTGTGCCATCCCAATGGAATATAATCCAGGCTTCATCCAAGAGAGCTGGGAGCCATCCCTTCCATCCCAGTGGGATAAATTCTGGCTTTACCAAAGGCCAGGAGCCATCCCTGCCATCCCTGTGGGGTAAATCCAGGCTCCCCAGCAGATCCAGGAGCTGCCATCCCAGTGGCATTCCCAGAGCCGTTCCTGCAGGTCATTTTTGAAGAGAAATCAGGATCAGGCTGGAATCACAGGGTCCCTCTTGTTTTCCAAGCATCTCCTGTTTGGGAAAGCCAGAAAAGATTTGATTCCACAGCAGCACCCCAAGCACCCCCTGCCAAAGGCAGGAAATCCCAGCCACGTGGAAGAGGCTCAAAAGCTTTTGGTTGTGTTGCTGGTGGGAGTCTTTTCCCCCCAAGAAAAAGAAAAAAAAGAAAATCAAGGAAGAGCCTCCTTTTATTTTCCAGAACTGCCCCAGATGTTGTGGTTTGGGAATTGTTTGTGGTTTTTTTTGTTGTTGTTCTTGTGGAAGTGCCTGGTTTGTGTCATGGTTGTTGGAACCTGCTCAGCTCACCCAGGGTGAGGCTCAAAAATGTTCAAAGGGATCTGGAGAGCAGAGAGGGAAGGGAAGGGAAGGGAAGGGAAGGGAAGGGAAGGGAAGGGAAGGGAAGGGAAGGGAAGGGAAGGGAAGGGAAGGGAAGGGAAGGGAAGGGAAGGGAAGGGAAGGGAAGGGAAGGGAAGGGAAGGGAAGGGAAGGGAAGGGAAGGGAAGGGAAGGGAAGGGAAGGGAAGGGAAGGGGTGCCTTCTGCTGCCCCAGGTTGCTCCTGCTTATTCACCTGGAGAGGAGAAGGCTGCAGGGAGAGCTGAGAGCCCTGAGAGCCTGAAGGGGCTCCAGGAGAGCTGCAGAGGGACTGGGGACAAGGATGGAGGGACAGGAGGCAGGGAATGGCTGCCAGTGGCAGAGGGCAGGGCTGGGTGGGATCTTGGCAATTGGGAATTGTTCCCTGGCAGGGTGGGCAGGGGCTGGGCTGGAATTGCCAGAGCAGCTGTGGCTGCCCCTGGAGCCCTGGCAGTGGCCAAGGCCAGGCTGGACATTGGGGCTGGCAGCACCTGGCACAGTGGGAGCTGGCCCTGCCATGGCAGGGGTGGCACTGGGTGGGATTTCAGGTCCCTCCAGCCCAAACCATCCCATGGTTCCATGACATTATAGGAGAAGTGGCAGCAGCATGGAGAAGGATTTAAGGATCTGAATAAGTTTTTTTTCAGAGCAGACATGGAAGGTGAGATGGGAAGAATGTGACCCAAAATCCTTTGGGAGCAGGAGAACAAGGAGCTCACTCTGGACATCCCACAGCAATTGGGGCTTTGTGCTCCCTGCCCAAAGCACCCTCCAGGTTCTCCTGGAGATGTGGAGACCTCAGAACATCAGGTTTGGGACACCCCTCCCCAGGGCACCACTTCTGAGGTGACACCCACCCTTGTGCCAGGGACAGGAGCAGAGGGAACAGCCTCAGGCTGGGCCAGGGCAGGCTCAGGGGGGATTTTTGGGAAGAATTCTCCATGGAAAGGGTGTCCAGGCAGGGCAGGGATGGATCCCCATCCCTGGAGGGATTTAACAGCCCTGGGGATGTGACACTTGGGGACAGGGGCAGTGCTGGCCTTGGCAGGGTTACAGGTTGGACTCCCTGATCTTTTCCAAGCTGAAGGATTCTGTGATTCCAAAACACTCAGGAAAGAAATCCCTGAAAGCCAGCTCCTTTTGAGCTTTTTCTCAGATTTTGGCTGCTCTTGCTCTGTTTTGGATTCCAAGGGCTGGGCCAGAGCCCCGGGAGTTCCCTGGGGTCAGCAATGTGGATTCAGGCTGGAAGCTGAGCCCCAGTGGGCACAGGACTGGGGTTCCCAGCAGGAATTGGCTCCAGACCACCCCTGCCAAGAGGAAACCTCGGCCCCAGCCCAGGAGCAGCAGAAAGAATCGCTCCCATCCCCATCTGCACCCCCAGCTGATGTCAGGAGGGAAAATATTGGATTAGGGGGATTGGAGAGAAATCCCTGTCTGGGCCTCAGTTTCCTAAAGAAACAGCTCAGCCCAAAAGCCTAAAACTCACAAAAACTCCTGGTTTCAGCAGGATTTTAGGATTTTGCCCAAAAGAAATCCCTCTCTGCCCAAATTCCTTCTGTTCCCCTCTTCCAGCGGCTCCCTGCGGGCGCTGCAGGTCCCTCCTGTGACCCAGGTGTGGCGATTTGTCACCGATTTGTCAACGATTTGTCACCGATTTGTCACCGCCCGGCTGCCGGGAGCCCTGTCATTATCCAATTACCTGAAATCGCTTTGAGCCGCGGCCAAACCAAGGGAAAATGCAAATCAAGGTGTTAATTCCCGGCGTCTAAAAATAGCCAGCAGAGCCGGGAATGTTTGCAGGAGACTCAGGTGAGGGGATAAATGGGGGAAAAGCACATTTCAAACAGGTTCGGTAATTCCAACCCGAGCTGATGCCTCTGGGATTGCTGCAGGATGCTCCAGACAGGGCAGGGGGGGGATCCTGATCCCTTCTCCTGTTGCCCCTCAAATTCCCTGCCCTGCTGGGGGATCCTGCCCGTTCCCAGGGCATTCCGTGGGAATCCAGGGGGTTTTTCAAAGGGATCAGATCCCCCATTTATCGATCTTGAGCTGCAAAGCTGCAACATTCCTGGCAAAAACCCCTCCTGCCCTGTGTGAGGAACACCCCAGGGATTGTTTAATGCCGGGATGGGCGGCTGGAGGGGACATTTCCACACAGAGACCTCATCTGACATCCCAAAATGAGCTCCTGCCCTGTTTAAAGGTCCTGGGAGGGGATGGGATCCGGCTGGATCCAGAGGGGTCCGGCAGGTGGCTCAAGCACTTCCCAACTTCTCCAGGGGTGTTGTTTAAAGGGAATGTGAGGATTTCTGGGGTGGGATGCCAGGATCACCCAGCAGCTCCTGCTGCCAGGTGAGTTTGGATCAGACCTGGAGAGATCCCCAGGCTGTGGGAGAAGGGGGGTGTCACTACCTCTGCATGAGGCTTTCCCAAAAATTCCAGGAATCACAGAACCCTGGAATGGTTTGGGTTGGAAAGAACCTGAAATCCCACCCAGTGCCACCCCTGCCATGGCAGGGACACCTCCCACTGTGCCAGGGGCTCCAAGAACTTCCAGGGACACTTGGATCCCTTACAGGGATCTGGGGATCTCTGGCAATTCCAGCCCAGCCCCTGCCCACCCTGCCAGGGAACAATTCCCAATTGCCAAGATCCCATCCAGCCCTGCCCTCTGCCACTGGCAGCCATTCCCTGCCTCCTGTCCCTCCATCCTTGTCCCCAGTCCCTCTGCAGCTCTCCTGGAGCCCCTTCAGGCCCTGCAAGGGCTCTCAGCTCTCCCTGCAGCCTTCTCTGTGCCAGGCTGGACATTCCCAGCCTGGCTCCAGAGCAGAGGCTCCTGAATTTTGGAATGGTTTGGGTTGGGAGGTGCCCTGAAGCCCCCTCAAGTCCTCCCACTGTGCCAGGTGCTGCCAGCCCCAATGTCCAGCCTGGCCTTGGGCACTGCCAGGGCTCCAGGGGCAGCCACAGCTGCTCTGGCAATTCCAGCCCAGCCCCTCCCAGCCAGAATCCCTCCCCAGTATCCATCCCTGCTCCCAGTTTAAAGCTCCCTGTGACTCCGTGGGCCAAATCCAGGATGAAATCCCATGGCAGTGCCAGGAACCCCCATCCACCGTGGGAGCAGCTCATGTTTCCCTCTGGATTTCATTGCCAGGGAGGAAATGGGCCGGGAGCTTTATCAGGAGCAGCTGTTCCCATTCCCCATTCCCCATTCCCAGAGATTCCGTGGGATGGGAGAGGGTTCCAGAAAATAAGGGAGGCAGGATCTGCTCAGAAGGTTTGGATTTGATCTAAGTGGGAATCCTGCGATGGGTTTTGTCTTTATTAGAATTATAATTATCATTGTTTTGTTCCAGGCAGCAGCTCAGACTCCCCATTATTTTTAATTGGCTTCTTTCCTCTTTAGATGGAACACAGATTCGTCAGCGGGCACAATTCCTCATGGAATGCAAATCCAGGCACCGAATGTCCGGGCTCCAGCAGTCCTGGATAAACACTGAGAATTTCTATAGTGGGAAATATTCCCTTAGGGATTTCTCTGTCCTCGGGGATGTGGGACACGGGCTGAGCTGTCCTGTCCCCACACAGGGATGGATTCAGCCTCGGGGAAAACAATTGGAGGGCAGGAAATAGGTGGGAATAGGAGGGACACAATTCCCAAAGGTGCATTCCTGCTGCCGATTGTCCTGGAGCAGGTAAAACCAGGGAATTTGGTATTTGAACCAGGAACTTGGCTCAGCTGCTGCAATAAGCACCGGGGCTCAGGAAATGCTGGAATTCCTGGAGCACGAATTCTGCTCCTTGCCTCCGATCCTGAACAATGGCCCGAAACTCCTCGGAGTGCCCAGATATCCATCGCTCCCCCCGGGCAGGACAAGGAGCTGCATCCGCCCATTCCCGCTGGGATTTCTGCGCTCTTTGTCCTCAAGGGCTTCCTGTCCTTGGAAAGCAGGGGAAGGGGGCCAGGAGCTAAAAAAGGTGGGAAAAACACGTGGAGGAGGATTTGTGGAGCCGAGGAGGGTGGGGAAGAGGTGGGAATGAGGATGGGGAGGGGTTGTTTTTGTCCAGGAACGCAGAGGGTTCTGAAATGGGATTTGGGTTTTCCAGGGAGGCAGGAGGGACTCAGCGTGTCCATGGGGCGAGGCAGGAGCAGAGCAGGAGCTCCTGGGATGAGCCTTGGGAGCAGCAGGTCAGGGCATGGGATAAATCCCCTTCATTTGGGGTATCCAGAAAAGCTCAGGGAGGGTTTGGTCCCACTGAGGACCCTCCACAGCTCAGGGCTGGCACCTGAGGGCCTTCCCAGCTGGGTGTCCCCAAGGAGGTCACCTGGCCACCAAGGTGTGGCTGTTCCCTGAAATCCTGTCAGCCCCCACGGGCTCGGTGCCCTTGGGCCGTTCATTTTCCAGGGGAAATCCCAATCCTGGTGTTGTTTTTGTGTGCTTTGCTCACATCACAGAGATTTATAGAGGCTGATTCACAGGGTGCAAAAAAAATCCCAAATAAACCACATTTGGGGTTGTCCTGGTAAATCCTGGGGTCTGCAACAGCACCACGGGAATGGAAAATTCCTGTAAGAGCCGTTGGGGTGGAAAATGAATAAAAAACGGGGATTGGGGATATAATCAGAGGCTGTTTCCAGCCTTCAGCCCGAATTCCAACACCTCGAGCAGGCAGTTGCTCATTTCTGCTCCGCCAAAGGCAGGAGCAGAGCACAGTGGGGTCATTATTGGGGCTGGAAGCCGGGATTAGGGCCCTTCCCAGCGGGAATGCTGAGCTGCTGCTGCAGGCAGGGATTGCTGGTGGAACTGCCCTGCTCTGGGAAATGGGCTGAAAAGGGAGGGACTGGGGGCTCTGGTGCTGTGGCCATCCCTGAGCTGCTCCCAGGGGATTTGTCCCTGCTGGAGGCTGAGGGCTGGGATATCCTGAGAGCTGCTGAACTCAGGGGGTGAAGCACTTGGAGCAGAGGTTCCTGAGGCAAGCAGGGTCATAAAACCCCATTCCCCAAGCCCAAGGGGAAGGATGTTCCCTGGATTTTGGGCCAACAGGACATCCCTGGGGCTGGGGAATATTTCTGGGAGCCTCCTGGGCTTTGGCATTGGGGCTGGGGATGGCTCCAAGGGTGGTGTGGGAACCCCCAAACCCTGCCAGCTGCTCCAGGGATGGATCCAGGGAGGTCTGGCCTGGCAGGAGCTGGGTAAAGACATCCAGGGTGTCCTTAGGGAGGCCAAGAGCAGCCCAAGAGGATTTCTGGGGTGGGATGCAAGGATCACCCAGCAGCTCCTCCTGCCAGGTGAGTTTGGAACCATGGGATGGTTTGGGCTGGAAGGGACCTTAAATCCCACTCAGTGCCACCCCTGCCATGGCAGGGACACCTCCCACTGTGCCAGGAGCTCCAAACCTGGCCTTGGGCACTGCCAGGGCTCCAGGGGCAGCCACAGCTGCTCTGGGCACCCTGGCACAGCCCAAACCTCTCTAACCAGGCCTTGCCAGGCTACAAACCCCCTGTGGCAAATGCCACTGGGGGCACCTGCAACCAGCCAGGCAATCATTCTTTCCTTTCCTTTCTCCATTTGCTGCAATGGCTTTTGGTGCTGGTTTCCATCCTGGATTGAGGAATGTGAATGCCAGAGTGGTTTGGGTGGGAAGGGATCTTCAATGGCAGCTGATTGCAGCCCAGGGCCAGCTCCCACTGTGCCAGGGGCTGCCAGCCCCAATGTCCAGCCTGGCCTTGGGCACTGCCAGGGCTCCAGGGGCAGCCACAGCTGCTCTGGCAATTCCAGCCCAGCCCCTGCCCACCCTGCCAGGGAACAATTCCCAATTGCCAAGATCCCATCCAGCCCTGCCCTCTGCCACTGGCAGCCATTCCCTGCCTCCTGTCCCTCCATCCTTGTCCCCAGCCCCTCTGCAGCTCTCCTGGAGCCCCTTCAGGCCCTGCAAGGGCTCTCAGCTCTCCCTGCAGCCTTCTCCTCTCCAGGGGAGCATTTCCAGGCTGTGCTGGGATGGTCCTTCCTGTTCTGGGATCATCAAGGGCTTTGGTGGGAGTATCCAGGGCTGCACTGGCATGGCCCAGAGCAGTACTGGGATCATCCATGGCTCTGCTGGGATCATCCAGCACTACATTGGGATCATCCATGGCTGTGCTGGAATGTTCCAGGTTCCTCAGCATCGCTGCAGTTGCCATGGAAACCACTCATTAACCCCACCCTGATGGGCCCAGGACCAGGCAGAACCTTCTCCCTCCTTTCCCAGGGCACGACAGAGCCCAGAGCAGCACCAAGAACTCAGGCCAGGCCCTGGGCAGACAATGTTTAAATGACTTTATTTTTTATCTTTTCCTCATTTTATAAATGGGCACAGCACAGAAATAATTAAAAAAAATAGACAGTACCATTACAGTGCTAGATCCATTGGCAAAGATTATTTTTAGAGTCTTTTTTTTTTTGTCATTATTTTTAAAGTTTTGGCCATTGAGTAAGAACAAAAACATTAACAAACATTTTCTTTTCCTTTCCTTTTCGAAACAGACACTATGAAGCCATTTCAGTACTAAACTCTAGGAGAGTTATGTACATACAAAAAAAAGTTCTGTTTAAGATATGTCTCCTATTAAAAATATTTACATGCATTTTTTTTCCCTCCCGGATTCATTGAAAGCTCCAACATTTGTAGTGTTCCAGATCTTTGTTTTGTTCTCCTATGGGGATTGGAAATCAACTCCAAAAAAAAGTGAAGTTGGAATTATTCAATCTTCTGGAAAGGGAGATTTTTTTTAAATTTTATTTTTGGGATGTTTATCAATGGAATTTTTTTGGTCTTTTTTTACAATTATTTTATTTTTAATTTATACAAGAAGGTTCGATGTTTATTTACAGGAGGAGCAGTGGGTTTATCCTGGAGATGTGGTGGTGAGAGAGAAGGGGGGGAATTTAAAAAGTTTTTCTATCAAACTGCAATGGATTCCTGTTTTTTGGGAGTCTGGTTTGATTGTCAGCTGGGCTGGGGTGACTTCCCTGCAGCGGGGGAAGACTCCCTGGGACCCGGCCCTGGAGGTCTTGGGAGAAGTGCTGGAGTGTGGGGTGTGAAAAAATCAAGGGGTTTTTTTACCCAAAAATCAAAAGAATGGTGGGATCTGCAGACCCTCTGGGGCTCCTCTGAGAGAAGGGGGAGCTGCTGGCACAAGGATGGGGAGGCCCCGGAGCTCGCGGGGATTTGGATCCAGCCCGGGATCCCAGCCCGGATCTGCTCCGGCCCTGCAGCGGAAAAAGGCTCCTGATCCCACCTGGTGATCCCAAACCACCGAGACTGGACTGGGATCGGGATTGGGATCGGGATTGGGATTGGGATCGGGATTGGGATCAAGATTGGGACTGGGACTGGGATTGGGATTGGGATCGGGATTGGGATCGGGATTGGGATTGGGATCGGGATTGGGATCAAGATTGGGACTGGGACTGGGATTGGGATTGGGACTGGGATTGGGTCTGGGACTGGGAGTGGGACTGGGATTGGGCGTATGTGAAGGGTAGAAAGGGGAAGGAGGGAGGAGCAGCAGGAATTGGAGAGGCAGAATCCTGCATCCCTTGGGACAGGGAATGATGGGGAATCCCACATCCTTCAGGACAGGGAATGAGGGGTAACCCCACATCCTTCAGGACAGGGAATCCCACATCCTTTGGGAGCTGGGTCAAGTCTGAATCCCACATCCCTTGGGACAAGGAATGAGGCTGAATCCCACATCCTTCAGGACAGAGAATCCTGCATCCCTTGGGACAGGGAATGAGGGGAATCCCGAATCCTTTAGGACAGGGGTCGAGGCTGAATCCCACATTCCTTGGGAGAGGAAATCCCACATCCCTTGGGAGCAGGGCCAAGGCTGAGCCCCGAATTCCTTGGGACAGGAAATTGGGGATCCCAGATCCTGTGGGCAGGGACTCCTGCATCCCTTGGAACAGGGAATGAGGCTGCATCCCACATTCCTTGGGACAGGGGCCAAGGGCTGCAGAGCCCAGCATGTGGTGCTGGAGGAGAAATTATTCTCCTTTTCCCCTTTTTCCCCCTCCTTTTCCTCTTTTTCATCCTTATTTTCCCCTTTTTCCTCCTTATTTTCCTCTTTTTCCTCCTCCTTTTCCCCCTCAGGATAGGAGCCCCCCAGCCCCGTGCCCATCTATAAATCTCTACATATACATTAATTACATACACACATTATATACACACACAGACACCCCCAGCCCTGCTCCCTGCATCCCAGGGAGCTCATTCCCACCAAACTTTTCTGGATTGAAAGCTCAGAGTTACTTCAGAGCCTGGCAGAAAACCTTGGAGCACAGAAAAGATCATGACAAGGGTGGTTGTGGGAGGAAAAGGGAATTAAAAAATCCATTCCAGTTCTTGGCTGGTGGGTTTGTTCCTGTGGAAGGAACTGAGCTGGGGATTCACAGCAGGGAGAGCTCGGAATGCTGGAGATGAGCAAAGGAACTCCCAGACAGGGATTGTTGGGGAAATGGGGGAGGGAGAGGGGGAATTTGAGGCAAAGCAGCCCATCCTGGCAGTCACCCAGCCCGAGCCATCCCTGCCCCATCCCCTTCCCTGCAGCTGGATCCCCCCAGCACGGCTTGTTCTGGAAAGGCCCAAAATCAGAGAGGTTTGGGAGCTGAGGGACAGCTCCATCCCAACAGGCACCTGGTGCTCCTTATGGAAAAATCCAAGATCAGAGAGATTTTTGGAGTAAAGGGACAACTCCCACCCTGCAAAACCCACCCAGGGCCAGGTCCTGCTGCTGCTGGGCACCTTCCATGTCCTGCCCTTCCCAAACTCCCCATTCCAGCCTGGTTTGGGCTCCCCGCTCTCCCCTTCCCTTTGGATGTGCTCTGGGAGTTCCTGGCTGTTCTCCTGCTGGATATTCTCCATCATTCTCCTGCTGCAATTCCAGCAGGGAGAGCCCCAAGGCTGGCACAGCTGGCAGGGCAGCCCACACCACCCTGCAATTCCAGAAACTCCTAAAATTATGCAGCTGGAACAGCCAAGGTTCTCCCTGCGGCTCCAGCACATCACACACACACAGAAACGCGTGGAAAAGAAATGGAAAAGCCATGGAAAATCCCTCAGGGAGCACAGCTGGAAGGACCAGCACATCTGGGCACTGCTCCAGCTGCTCCTGGCTGGGATCAGTGTGAGGGATGGGGATTTGGGCAGAGGGGACGGTGCCAGACTTGGCTTTGGGAAGGGAAGATGCTGGAGACACTTCTGCTCCCACTGGGGCTCAATTTTCCAAAAATCTGCTCTGGGGATGCTCCTCCTGTGTGGAGCCTCCTCTCCTCTTCCCCTTCTGTGTTCCCACCAGGAATCCCTGGAAAGCCCCAGAGCAGGAGTGGCACTGCCAGGGACACCCCCCGGGGTTTATCCATCCCTGTGGCTCTGCTCATGGAGAAATGGCTTTATCCAGGATTATCTGGGGAGAGGGACTTCCCCAGAAATTCCTGCCCATATTCAGCTCCATCCCAACTCCTTGGAGGGAGGCACAGGGTCACATTTTCCAGACAAGGCTTTTTTGTTCCCTTCAAACATCGACTCCATCAGCCCCCGGGGAGCTGAGGTGACACAAGAGGCTGTGACATCACCACACAATCACAAAATTTGGCTCCAAACCCAAAAACTCTCCTGGAGCTCACATCCCTCTCCTGGTGGAGAGCAAAAGTGTGGGAGCAGGAGAGAATGAATTATTTCATCACTTCTGATTAGCAGTTTAGTTGCCTTCACCTTTTTTTATTGTGTTTCTCTCATATTTTAATTACTGCAGAAGCCCTGCCCAGGCTCCTCTCACCCTCCCACCTCCAGCTTCCCTCTCTCCCAAAGCTGTGATGGATTTAAGTGCCGGGATTACAACCTAAGACCAGCTGAGAGGGACGAGGTTAAGCTTGAGTGAGTAAAAAAATTGTATTATGGAACTTCAGACTATTAAATAGGAGGAAAAAATGGAATGAAGAAGATTAAAGAGGCAGCTCTGAAAAGCAGCATTAAAAAGATTAAGCTGGGAGGGATTTTATTTTTTTTAAGCAAGCTCCAAAGATTAAATCCAGGTTTTCCCAAAAGATGAGGATTTTGGGTGACCTCGGTGACCTTGACTTGTGCCACTCCCCTTTGTGTGAGCCCAACAGGGCCAAAATCCTCCAAATCATCAAATCCAGGAGCCCAAACTCCCTCTGGGGCAGCACAAAGTGGCTCTGGGTTGGCACCAGGCTCCTTTTGAGTGTGTTCCCTCCTTTGGAGCATCCTCATCCTTCATCCTTCCTCCTCATCCTCCCTCTGGGATGGACACAGAAATGGTCACTCCCAGCACCACCACCCCAAACATCCAGCAGGGCCTTCTCCAAGCCCCAAGAACCCAAACCATGAGGATTTTGAGGCTGACAGCTCAAAAATGAGGATTTAGAGCTGATCCATGTGTGGGGCTCTGTTCCCTATCCTGCAGTAAAGCCAGGTCATTATTTTGGGTTGTATCCCAGGGAAAAGCAGCCCAAAGCTCCCAACTTCCCAACTCCAAATCCCACCCAAGCATCCCAGTGCACTGAGAAATTCCAGGGATTTCATTTCCTTCCACACCTGCGTTACTGTGGGTGTACAGAAGTGGAGATAATGCATTTATATATATTCAAAATATTCTTCTGGCCTCAAATCCCTTCCACAATGAAGCTCTTCTGTCCTGTAACCCCACCAGGGCCATGAAACCCTAAATCCCCCAACCCTCTCAGGGGCCACAGTGTCCCTGGCTCTGTTAATTCACAAGCAATGATTTCCCCCCCAGATTTTCCAATTTAAATTGTTCCAAGAGCAAATCCAAAGTCTCCATGGGGCCCCATCAAGATCATGACCATTGTGACAACAAAACCCCACAAACAGTCCAGCTAATGAAGAGCCACCTCACTGAAACACCTTAATTGAAATATCTGAATTAATTAATCTGCACCCTGGGCAGCCTCGGAGGGGACACCTGGGGTGTGCCAGGGTTGGGTTCTCTCCAGCCCCATGGGTTGTGCTGGGATTTAAACACCAGTGAAGAAAAACCATCAGTCCTGTGGAACCAAAAAACCAAGGAAAACCATCAATCCTGGGTGTCTCCATCGATTTTGGGATCTTTCCAATGATCCAGCCAGCCCTGGGGCTGAGCCGTGCTTCTGCCTCTCCTTCCTCACCTCGGTGGGACCCTGAGGGGACAGGGATGGTCCTGCTTGGATTTCCTCCCTTAGGCTGCATCCCACGCCCTGCAGAGCTCTGTTACCCCCTCTGGAAGAGCCAGGCACAGGATTCAGCTCCTCCCAAAGGAATGTCCAGCAAAGCCGAGCTTTAGTGGTCACAGTGAAAACCCAGCCCAAGCCAAGTCCCTTCCTGGCCAAACCCCTCAGCCAGATGTGGATCCAAGAGACTCCAGGGGTGGCTGGATGGCAGCAGCCTGGGATGCCCCGATGCAGCTCCACAAGCTCTCCAGAATGTTGATCCAAGGGATAATTCCCAGGGTTTGTATTTATTTCCATTTTTCCCCACTCCAGGAGCAAATCCCAGGTATTCCAGCCCCTTGTGCTTTTCCCAAGGTCCCAGGAGCGTTGGAGAGTCACATTCTCTCTTCCAGCAGAAGGAGATTCCTGCAGAGCAACCAACCCCATTCCAAAGGAAAACCAAAAAGTAAAGACAAGACAGAAGGAAGGAAATCTTCTTCCTTTATGGACGGAAAAAAAAGGAGCAATAAATCAATAAATCCAAAGCAAACCCCCTGCGCCCCAGGGCTGGCAGGAGGCGTCTGAATCCCAGAGTTCGTGGTGGTGGTGGTGGGAAAAGTCCAGCTGAGCTCCAGGCACCGTGGGCAGCCCATCCCCTGCTCTCCAGGGCATTCCCAGGCACGGCTGCCCTGGCATCGGCTCCTTGGCATCGGCTCCGTGTCCCGCCCCTCCCGCCAGCAGAAAGGCCAGCGGTGCTCGGCGTCACCCGGTGTGACCACAGCACTGCTCAGTGTCACCTCAGGGTGCTCGGTGTGACCGTGGCACCGCTCAGTGTCACCTCAGGGTGCTTGTTGTGACCACAGCACTGCTCAGTGTCACCTCAGGGTTCTCAGTGTGACCACGGCACTGCTCAGTGTCACCTCAGGGTGCTCGGTGTGACCACGGCACTGCTCAGTGTCACCTCAGGGTGCTCAGTGTGACCACGGCACCGCTCAGTGTCACCTCAGGGTGCTTGTTGTGACCACGGCACTGCTCAGTGTCACCTCAGGGTGCTCAGTGTGACCACGGCACCGCTCAGTGTCACCTCAGGGTGCTCGGTGTGACCACGGCACTGCTCAGTGTCACCTCAGGGTGCTCGGTGTGACCGTGGTGCGCTCGGTGTCACCTCGGGGTGCTTGTTGTGACCAAAGTGCTGCTTGGTGTGACCTGGGTGCACTCGGTGTGACCGTGGTGCTGCTTGGTGTGACCTCAGTGCTGCTCAGTGTCACCAGGGCACTGCTTGGTGTCACCTCAGGGTGCTCAGCATGACCATGGCACTGTTCAGTGTGACTCGGGCGTGCTCGGTGTCACCTCGGCGCTGCTTGGTGTCACTGTGGTGCTGCTTGCTGTGACCGTGGCACACTCAGTATGCTCGGTGTCACCTCAGGGTGCTTGGTGTGACCCAGGCAGTGCTCAGTGTCACCTCAGGGTGCTTGCTGTGGCCATGGCACTGCTCGGTGTGACCCGGGTGCACTCAGTGTCACCTCGGCGCTGCTTGGTGTGACCTTGGTGGAGCTTGGTGTGATCTCAGCACTGCCTGGTGTCACCTTGGCGCCATTCAGTGTGACTCGGGAACTCGGCGTGACCCAGTGTCACTGGGGCTTGGTGTCACTGCAGCACTGCTCACTGTGACTGTGGCACACTCGGTGTGACCGTGGCACTGCTTGGTGTCACCTTGGTGCTGCTGGGTGTGATGGCAGCACTGCTTGATGTGACATGCGCACGGCTCGATGTGACCTGGGCACACTCCATGTGACCACAGCACTGCTCAATGTCACCTCAGCGGTGCTCGGTGTCACCTTGGGATGTTTAGTGTCACCTTGGGGTGCTCGGTGTGATCGTGGCACTGCTTGATGTGACATAAGCACACTCTGTGTGACCACAGCGCTGCTCTGGGTCACCTCAGCGGTGCTCAGTGTCACCTTGGGGTGCTTGGTGTGACCGCAGTGCTGCTCAGTGTGACCACAGCACTGCTCGGTGTCACCTTGGCAGTGCTCGGTGTGATCACAGCAATGCTCGGTGTCACCTTGGGGTGCTCAGTGTGACCACAGCAATGCTTGGTGTCACCTTGGGGTGCTCAGTGTGACCGTGGCAGTGCTCGGTGTGATCGCAGCAATGCTCGGTGTCACCTTGGGGAGCTCAGTGTCACCTTGGCAGTGCTCGGTGTGACCACAGCACTGCTCGGGCACCCCGTGCCCCCCATGCCAAGGATGCGTTTCCTCCTTCAGCCACTGCGGGTTTTGCTTTTAAAAATTCACAGTCTCTCCTTCAGCCACTGCGGGTTTTGCTTTTAAAAATTCACAGTCTGATCCCAAAAAAAGAGAGAGAGGAGGGAGGGGAGAGAAGGACTGGATGGAGGAGAGGAAGGGGAGGGTTTGGAGCGGGGAGGGAGGGAGGAAGCGTGAGGCACTCCGGGCTCTCCGTCTACGCGTAGAACTCCTCCTGCTTGTCGGGCTTCTGGTAGGTGACGTTGGCCTGCTTGGGCTCCTCCAGGGTGTAGCTGCCCTCGTCCTTCTTCTTCATGCGGTAGATGAGCAGCATCACCAGGAAGGCGGCGAAAAGGGCGCCCACAACGCCACCCACGATCACCGCTGCAACAAGGCACAGGGACACAGCTGTCAGTGCCACCCATGGCTGTCAGTGCCACCCACGGCTGTCAGTGCCACCCACGGCCATCAGTGCCACCCACGGCTGTCAGTGCCACCCACAGCAATCAGTGCCACCCACAGCTCTCAGTGCCACCTGTGGCTATCAGTGCCACCCACGGCTGTCAGTGCCACCCACGGCCATCAGTGCCACCCACGGCAATCAGTGCCACCCACGGCTGTCAGTGCCACCCACGGCTGTCAGTGCCACCCATGGCCATCAGTGCCACCCATGGCCACCAGTGCCACCCATGGCTGTCAGTGCCACCCATGGCTGTCAGTGCCACCTATGGCCATCAGTGCCACCCATGGCTGTCAGTGCCACCCACGGCTGTCAGTGCCACCTATGGCCATCAGTGCCACCCATGGCTGTCAGTGCCACCCACAGCAATCAGTGCCACCCACAGCTGTCAGTGCCACCCATGGCCATCAGTGCCACCCACGGCTGTCAGTGCCACCCACAGCTCTCAGTGCAACACCCCCATCCATCGGTGCCACCTCTCTGCCCATCAGTGCCACCTCTCTGCCCATCAGTGCCATCACTGCCTCTCAGGGTCATCCCCAGCCATCAGTGACCCCTCCTGGCTATAAGTGCCACCCCTGGCCGTCACTGCCATCCACGGCCATCAGTGCCACCCCGCTGGTCCTCAGTGTCACCTCCATGCCCCAGTCCCATATCTCACCTATCAACACCTCTTTCCTCTCCAGGATGTTTTTCTGGGGCAGCTGAGCGGCCGAGTTGCCCGAGTCTATCGTGTTGTCCATCAGCCCCGTCTCCACGTTCCTGCCAGGCCCTGGCCCTGCTGGTGGTGTCACCACAGCCACCACCTCGTTCCCGAGGTCGGGACGAGTCGTCTCCTCCTCCTCCCGGATCTCGAAGTCCCCGCTGGGGCCGCTGCTGGCCGGGACCTCCGGCTCCTTGTCGGGGGCTGTTGTCACCTCCCCTGGCTCCATCTGGGAGAAAGGACAAGATGGAGCAGGGGACAAGGACCAAAGGGTGTCCACAGGGAGGACATCACTGGACCAAGGACAGCATGGGGGACGTGGGGATGACATTGGGGTGTCCCTTCCCTGTGTCACTGAAGTTGTACTGCAGCGACAACACAACCCCATGACTTGGTCACCAAGGGCTGAGGCCACCATGGCTGAGCTGGGCCATTCTCTGTCTCCATCCCAGGACCTGTTCCCTGTAGTTTCTGCTAAAGAGATCCCATTCCAGACCATGCACTCTTATAGGGAAGGATTTCTCCCCAGTATCCCATCCTAAACCCTGTGCTGGGCTCTGTCCCCAGAGCACAGGCTGGATGTCACCGCTGGAAGGTCACTCACTCCTAACAGGAGGTGACACAACCTCCATGCCACACCAGCACGGCAAGAGGAAGGATTGGATGCTGCTGGATGAGCTCCAGGGGTCCCTTCCCCCTTCCTTTCCCTCCCTCCTGCTGACAAGGAGGATGGGCCCTTGTCACCCAGCCCACAGCGCTGTCACCCAGGCCACAGGGCTGTCATGCAGGTCACAGGGCTGTCACCCAGGCTACAGGGCTGTCACCCAGGTCACAGGGTTGTCATGCAGGTCACAGGGCTGTCACCCAGGCCACAGGGCTGTCACCCAGGTCATAGGGCTGTCACCCAGGTCAGCAGGTCACAAGGCTGTCACCCAGGTCATAGGGCTGTCACCCAGCCCAGCTCCCTGCTGTCCCTGCCCAATTCCCTTGGCAAGGAGGGGATCCCAGCTTTGAGGGCAAATATTGCCTGGGAATGTGATCCATGCCACCCCCTCCATCCCACCCCTGATCCATTTGCTGGGATCCTCCTGCACATCCCTTCGGGACCAAATCCCCGGACCTTCCCCCATGTCCCTCGGTGTCCGCGGAGCATTCCCGAGCCAAACCTGCCCCGGACCCCTCCCTGCTGGGGCAGACGGGTCCATCTGCCTGCCTCGGTCACAGAGCAGGGTTCGGGATGAGCTGGGGGCTGTCTAGGCCGGGGTGGGAGCCCTCTCCATGTCCCGCTGCCCCGGGGCCAGCGCACGGCTCAGCGCTTCCCACGAGCGAGCGGCCGCGTTTGTGACAGGGATTAATTGAAGGTCAGCGGGAGCCCCGAGCGCTCCGAGCACGCATTTGCAGGCGGAAAAGAGAGAGTAGTTTAGACAAATCACTCCACCTTTCAGTCAAAGCGGCTGCAAAGGGCCCCTGAGGGGCTCTGAATGCGAGATGGAGCTGAAATTCCTGCTCAGGACACCCGATGGGCTGGAAATGCACCATCAAGCGGTAATTGAGGAGAGTTTGGGACTCCCGGCGAGGGGCGGGAGCTGGGACATGACACCCAAGCCCGAGGACAGTCGCTGTGTCCCCGTGGGAGGTGGCACCGCTGCCCTCCTGCCTGGGGAAGCCGCTCTGCAGAAGCGGCATATCCTGGGTGCCCCAGGGGCCTGAACCCCTGCCCGGGCTGAGCTCCCCCTTCACCTCCTTCCAGCTCTGGAAGAGCCCAGCCTGCCTCCACCTCCCTCCGAGCCAGTGCCAAGGATGGATGGGCACCAAAGGCCTCCCGTGGCCACCGCTTGGCTTCCAGGGAGCCCAGGAGCCCCGAGCAGGTGAGAAGGGCTCTGGCCTCCTACCTGGGGGGCCTCTGTGGGCGGCAGCATGGTGGCCGTGGGTGGCAAAGCCGTGCTTTTCTCGGGGGGCTCTGCAGTCCTCGAGGTGCTGGGCTTTGGCAGAGCCCTGGGCCTGGCCGTGCTGGTGGGGACAGGGCGCGACGTGGCCGCCTCTGTCGGCGTGCTGGTTTCGGGGACAGCCGTGGTGGGGGTCTCCAGGGTGGTGGTCTGGGTGGTGGCTGCCTTGGTGGCCAAGGGGGGCAGGAATCTCCGGATGGTGGTGGGCTTGGCAGTGGCCACGGTGGTGCTGCTTGTGGTCGTGGTGGCCTCCGTGGTGGTGGTCGTGGTGGCCATGGTGGTGCTGGTGGTGGTGGCCGTGGTGGTTGTGGTGGTGGCCGTGGTGGTCGGGGGCTCGCTGGCCATGGTGCTGCTGCTGGTGGTGGCTTTCCAGCTGGGCACCACCGGTGCCTCTGTGGTCCTGGGGATGAGGAAGGCGCTGGTGGCCGGCCCGGGGGTGGTGTCCTGGGGGGTGGGGGACGGCTCCAGGGGCGTTGCCACGGGCTGGGCAGCGGTGACGGGCAGCACGGCCGCCGTGGTGGGCAGCGTCACCAGCGTGTCCGTGGTCGGGCTCACGGCCGTGTCCAGCCCCGGCTCCGGCTCGAAATCTGAAACCGGGACAAGAGAGAGGAGTGAAGGGGCTGCTGATGCATTTCCCTGGCATCACCCCCAAAATCTGAGAGCACAGATGGGTCCAGGCTCGGCAGACGCCAAGGGCTGTGCCCGTGTGGTGGCCAAAGCCCTTTGGGGTCTGTGGAGCAGCCAGTCCTGCCCAGTAGGGCCAGAGGCTGAGCTGGGACATGGAGGCACTGGAGCCCAACTTTTGGGACAGCTCCCATTGCTTTTGTCTCAGAGGACAATTCCAGTGTTGGATAAAGGGCAATTCCCTCTCTCACATCTCCTCTCCAGCCTTCCAACCTCACAATCAGCCAGACACCCTTCCAGAGCCCCCCAACCCCACAGCCAGGCAAGGACCTTCCCAGGAACTCCCCAAACTCCACAGCTGGCCAAGGACCTTCCCAGGAACTCCCCAACTCCACAGCTGGCCAAGGACCTTCCCAGGAACTCCCCAAACTCCACAGCTGGCCAAGGACCTTCCCAGGAACTCCCCAAACTCCACAGCTGGCCAAGGACCTTCCCAGGAACTCCCCAAACTCCACAGCTGGCCAAGGACCTTCCCAGGAACTCCCCAAACCCCACAGCTGGCCAAGGACCTTCCCAGGAACTCCCCAACCCCACAGCCGGCCAAGGACCTTCCCAGGAACTCCCCAACTCCACAGCCAGCCAAGGACCTTCCCAGGAACTCCTCATTCCCACAGCCAGTTCCTTCCCCAGAACTCCCCAGCCACCCAGGGACCAAGCTGGCCAAGAACCCTTCCCAGGAATCCCAGGAACCCCCAGCCAGCCAGGGACCATCCCAGTTACTCACACCCCGAGCCAGAGCCGGAGTAGATGTCGTCCAGCTCATCCTCTCCAAAGGGGTCGTCGTCCCCGGAGCCCTCCAGGTCCACGGGCCGCTCGTAGTTCTCATTGCGCCAGCGCTGAGCCTGCGGCCAGAGGGACACGTGAGCCTCTCCAGCCCCACCCAGGTGACACCCCAGCCACCCCTCGTGGGACAAAGCACGGGAAAAGCCAGGCCAAGGCAGCAGCAGCACAAACAGCCTCCAGCTGAACCACCCAGAATCGCAGCATTTTCCCCCAAAATAACTCAGAGTGAGCTCACACCGACTCCAGCATTTCCCATGGACAAAAAGGCCTTTTCTGGGGGAAAACCCAGCGATTCCTTTTGGAAGCTGCAAGAAAAATGCTTGGCTTGGTTCTCCAGCTGGCGGCTGCTCAGGCTCGATGATTTCCCTGTGAGTCCTGGCTCCGGTGTGACAGCAACACCTCATCAGCTGCCACAGCTTGGGAAGCCTCCAGAGGAAACAACACCAGACTTCAAATATTCCCCTGCCTCCCAGAGCTGCGAAAACACGGGGAGCCCTCGCTAGCAGCGCTCTTAAACATCTTGTTTTGCAGATCAAAGTGTCTCCTGTCGGCGTTGCAAGGAAACGCTTTGACACCTCATTACAAGGCAAACAAGGCGGCTTTGATCTGCGAGATCGCATCGGATGTTTCAAGATGTAACGAGCCAGGTTCGAGCTTCAGTTTCAAATCAAGGCCTTGAAGGGTCCCTGTCTCTCTCGGAGCATTTTACCTCCCGAAAACAGCTCGAGGTTTCTTTGTTTTCACTGCAGCTTGGAGCTTGAACAGTCAGGCAGAGAAACTTGGGACCTGACTCACGTTTTGTCCCCACATCCCTTCTCCCACCAGGAGAGAGAATCCAGCAGCTCGGGAAGGGCAGGGGGAGTTGAGCTTTTAAGGGTCTGAGCAGTGTCTGGCTGGATCTGTTCCCGCTCTCCCCAGCAGCCACTGGATGTATCCTGCGGGTCCCCAGCACCCCAAATGCTTCCCAAATCTCTGGGAATATTCGGCCTTTGCCCCCCAGCTGTGCCATCCTGGATTCCAACACCGCCTCACCAGCAGCTCACTGGAATTTGTGAATTTGTGATCCAGCAGAACAAACCCTCAGGGATTTGGGAATTGCACAGGCCAAAAATATGAGGCAGGTTACCAGAACTGATGGGAAGGAAAGGAAAAATGCCAGGGACTGAGGGGTGCAGGAAGAAACACTGGGAATCACTCTCGTTTGCCTTTTGATGTTTTTACACCAAAAGTATCAAGGCTGACCAAGAAATGAGGAGAGCCTGGCGCTCCCCAGCCCATCCCCACTCCCGAGGGTGGGATTCTCCCTACGTGACCTGCAAAGCCTCTCCCTGCTGGGAGCCACATGGCCCCGCTCCCTTTGTTCCTCCTGAAATTGGAACCAGATGAGGCCGTTCCAGACTCCTGGCTCTGGGCTTGGAGCAGGAAATGGGAACGGAAATCCCAACTTGGCCCAGCAGCTCCCATCTGTCCAACAGCCATCTGTGCATCCATGCATCCACCTATCCCTCCATCCATCCCTCCGTCCATCCCTCCATCCATCCATCCATCCATCCATCATCCATCCATCATCCATCCATCCATCCATCCATCCATCCATCCATCCATCATCCATCCCTCCATCCATCCCTCCATCCATCCATCCCTCCATCCATCCATCCATCCCTCCATCCATCCATCCATCCATCCCTCCATCCATCCCCCATCCATCCATCATCCATCCATCCATCCATCCATCATCCATCCATCCATCCATCATCCATCCATCATCCATCCATCATCCATCCATCCATCCATCATCCATCCATCCATCCATCCATCCATCCATCCATCCCTCCATCCATCCATCCATCCCCCATCCATCCATCCATCCATCCATCCATCCATCCATCCATCCACCTTACCCTAAACCTGAACAAGCCCCAGCCAGGACCAGCACAAACCCCACAGCAGCCCCACAGGCAGGACCAGACCTGGGAGGACCCCACAAGCAGCACAGCCCCAGCCAAGCTCCACAAAGGCCTAAAGACTTGGGAACAATCTCCAGGTGTTCCTGGTGCACAGGGACATTTGGGACACTGGGATGTTGCTCCTGAAGAAGCCCCCTCCCCACTCCATTCCCAAGGTGCTGACGTAGCCCCCTCCCAGCTGCAGCCCCGACGGTTTGAGGTCAGGCTCGTGCCATAAATCCTGGGAGCAGTCTGGGTTTATTTGGATTTAGTGCTGCTTGGATTGTTAGTGTTCTGTGTGCCCTGGGCTGTGCCTGGCTCCCTCTCCCCAGGAATGAGGGGCTGCTCCCCTGAGAATGAGGGGCTGCTCCTGGGGCTGCTGCCCTGGAATGAGGGGCTGATCACCCCAGGAACAAGGAGCTGCTCCCCTTGGGAATAAGGGCCTGCTCCCCCTAGGAGTGAGGGGCTGCTCCCCTTGGGAATGAGGGGCTGCTCCTGGGGCTGCTCCCCTGAGAATGAGGGGCTGCTCCTGGGGCTACTCCCCAGGAATGAGGGGCTGCTTCCCCCCAGGGACAAGGGGCTGCTCCTCCTGGTAACAAGAGGCTGCTCCCCCTGTCTGACTGGGATGGAGGGAAGGGAAGGCAGAGTTTGCCAGCGCAGGAAACCACAAATCACTCAGGACAGCAGCTCCCACCTCCCGACCTGGGGCTGCCTCCCCATCCATCACAGCCCCCCCTCCCAATCCATCCCAGCCCCCATTCCCAGTCCATCACATGCCCCATTCCCAATCCATCCCAGCCCCCATTTCCAGTCCATCACAGGTCCCATTCCCAATCCATCACAGCTCACCCTCCCAATCCATCACATGCCCCATTCCCAATCCATCCCAGCCCCCATTCCCAATCCATCCCAGCCCCCATTCCCAATCCATCACATGCCCCATTCCCAATCCATCCCAGCCCCCATTCCCAGTCCATCTCAGCCCCTAAGCCAAGCCTCAGCTGCCTGGATTTGTCCCAAAAGGGAAACTTCCTCCAGACTTTATCCCTGCCCCAGGGGGCTCCATGGGGTCAGACCACGGCTGGAGGGACCCTTGGATGTGCCAAGTCCATCCTGCAGCCCCTGATCTCCCGGGATGGTGGCAGGGACTGTCCCCACCCTGTGGCGGGGAGGGATGGAGCTGCTGCTCCAGAGAGAAAACCTTTTCCAAGGCACAGATCCCGTGCCAGCCGAGGGCTGGGGGTGCCACACCAGCCATGTCCCCATCTGGATCAATCCCCTGCCATGGCTGGGACAAGGGACAGGCTCACAGCATTCCAGGTGCTCCCAGCAGCCCTCTCCAGGTGCTCGATCCAAAGCTGGGCCAGGCAGAGATTTCCTTGGGGCAGGGAGCAAATCCCAGTGCACTGCTGGCCCTGGCTCTGTTCCCCTGTCACGCCTGTCACCCCCTGCCCTGGTGGCACCAGGATGCCATTTATTAGCCAGCTCCAGCCAAGGGCCAGCAGCTCCCATCCCTGCAATCCCAACTGCCCAGCTGACAGCTCTTGGCAGGGGCTCCTTCCCCAGCTCAGCGCTGCCTCATGAGGGAAATTAAACCCGGGATCCCGGCAGAGCTGCTGGAGGGCGGGATGAGGCTGCCCTGGGGGCTGTGTCACTTCTGGACAAGGAGTGGGAAGGTTTCCGTGTGCCCGGGGAGGAGCTGGTAGTGCCCAGGACTGTCCTGCAGCCAGGGGACTGCTCCTGTCACACCCCTGTGCCCGTGAGCCGTCACTGCGGGCCAGGACCCGGCTCTGGCATCGCCCAGACCCCAAACAACAGCCCCGCTCCCCCAGGGCCCCCAAAGGTCACAGCTCTGCTGCTATAAAAACAAGCCCTGATGAAGAGCAGACTCCAGGGCAGGGCCAGAAAGTCACATTTCACTGAAAGCTCCCTCATTGTGCTCTGAATGACCCCAAATACGCGCCAGACACAAAGGGCTCGGATCTCAGCACTAGCATGGGCACTGCATCGAGCTAGGATGAGAATCACATCCCCCAGCCCAGCGCAGAGGGTCCTTCTCCACCTGAAAAGGGGGATGGGCAGTGATGATTCCCACCCAGACACTCCCTGCCCCCTTCCATGCTTGGCTGGGCTGGCAGGGAACGGCGGCCGAGGGACAAGGGACAGGCTCACAGCATTCCCAGCAGCACAAATCCCACCCAAACCCCACCCAGAGCCTTGGGAAGCCAGGGAGGGCTCAGAGCCCTTGGCCCAGGAGCATCCGAGCTGAGCAGGGGGGCAGGGAGGCTTCAGCCCCTCTCCATTGGCTGTGCCACCACCCCACAGGGACAGTGTCACCCCCTCCCTCTCCTCTCCTGTCCCCTTGGTGACACCATTTTACAGGTGAGAAACGTAAATCTGCGCTAAAGGGTCTCACTCAGCCCCGCCAGGGGCAGATCTCCAGGGGATTTGGGGGTTTAGAGAATGCAGGGCACAGGAGGGACCCTCCTGTCACCTTCAGGGTACAAAGATGGTCCTGCAGAACCCTCTGCAGCTCTGACACGTCCTGGAGGACAATGAGCGCCTGATTTGGAGTTTCTTAAGTTCATTGTACATCTCTTCTTCCCCAGGCAGGGAGGGTCAGGGAGTTTTATCATTTAGGGCATTTTCCACTCCATGGAAGGGCTTTTGCAGAAACAGAGGATTTGGGGGCTTAAAAGAGTTGGAAACCAAGGCACAGAAGGGACCCTCCTGTCACCTCCATGTGTGGCACAAGGATGTTCCTACAGACCCCTCTGCATCCCTGAACACATCCTGGGGGACAGGGAGCACCTGGTTTGGAGCTTCCCAAATTCCCTGTACATCCCTCCTTCCCCAGGCAGGTTGTTTTATTATTTAGGGCATTTCCACTCCATGGGATTGAAACTCCCTAAATCTGCCCCAAAACAGATCCCAAAGCACGCTGCCGAGGTAAAAGCTCTCAGAGCCGAGTGTTTGGCCTCGGGGGGAGGGAAACCTGGGCAATCCATCCATGTCCAAGCACCGGGAGAGGCCGGGAACCTCCCTGGGATGCTCTCGGGCCCTGATGCGCCAGTCGCCATCGCCACGGCAACGGTCGCCATGGCAACGCCTCCTCCATGGCGACGCATCCCGCCGGAGCAGGGGTGGTGTCCCCAGCCCGACCCAGGGATGGAGGCTCCTTCCCGGGGGGGACAGTGAAATGGGGTCATGGGGGGTAACGGGGGGAGAGGAGGCACCTCCAGCCCCTGGGGGAGCTCTCCCGATGGGAGAATCCTGATTTAATCCCGTGGATTCTGGGGAAGGTGGGAGCAGCACCCGCAGCTCCAGGAGCTCGGGCTGGGAGGGATCTGCTGCAGGTGGGAGGTGACAGGGACAGCCCAGCCCGGGGGTGTTCCCAGCCCCCCTGGCTGCGGGCAGAACCTCAGGAGCTCTTTCCTTGAGGGAGTCAGAAAGGAAATCAGGATCTGGCTCTGGAATGTCCCTGAGGAGCTGGGAGCCAGGTTTGGGTTGTGCCCGGAGCTCTGGCTGAGGGGACAGGTCCAGGTGGCCAAGTCCTCTCCTGGCCAGGTTCCCTGGCAGCACCCACAAGCAGCTCCAGAGTGATGAATCCCAGGAAAACACAGAGTTCCAAGGAGCCCAGTCCAGGTCCAGCCAGGCATCCTGAGGAGCCCACCCATCCCACAGCCCCCAGGACCACAAGTGGTTGGAGATGAGGAGGTTCCTGCTGTGAGAAGACCTGGAAGGGAGAGCTGGGGATGGAGGGGATTTTATTCCATGATGGGAATCCCTGTGTCCATCCAGCAGCCTCTGGAATATCTGGGATGTGAGTTGGGACCAAGGCAGGAAAAGAGGAGCAGCAGCAGGGACACAGGGAACCAACCAGGTCCACATCCCAAAGGGGAAAGAGGAAAAGGAAGATGGAATCAGGGTGAAAGCACCTGGAGAACAGGACAGGGCTGTGCAGGGGACACGAGGATCCATTTCCCATCCCATGAGGATCCATTTCCCATCCCACAGATCCCCATCCCTTGGTGCCACATCCAGGTTCTCATCTCTGCATCCCATTCCTGCCCATCCCACTTCCAAAATGAACAGCAAAACCAAAAACCCAAAATCTCTATACGTGTTTGGATTCCAGCCCCAGAGAAGCTCTGGGAATCCCAGATCCAGAGACAGTTCTGCAAAGCCCAAACCTGGAGAAGCTCTGGGAACCCCAAATCCAGAGAAATTGTGGGAACCCCAAGCCTGGAGAAGCTCTGTGAAGCCCAAACCTGGAGAAGCTTTGGGAACCCCAAACCTGGACAAACTTTGGGAATCCCAAATCCAGAGAAGATCTGGGAAGCCCAAATATGAAAGAGCCCTGGGAATACCAAATTCAGCGAAGATCTGGGAATCCCAAATCCAGAAGAGCTCTGGGAATCTCAAATCCAGAGGAGCTCTGGGAATCTCAAATCCAGAGGAGCTCTGGGAATCCCAAATCCAGAGGAGCTCTGGGAATCCCAAATCCAGAGGAGCTCTGGGAATCCCAAATCCAGAGGAGCTCTGGGAATCCCAAATCCAGGGACAGCTCTGGGAATCCCAAATCCAGAGGAGCTCTGGGAATCCCAAATCCAGAGGAGCTCTGGGAAGCCCAAATCCAGAGGAGCTCTGGGAGCCCAAATCCAGAGGAGCTCTGGGAAGCCCAAATCCAGAGGAGCTCTGGGAAGCCCAAATCCAGAGGAGCTCTGGGAGCCCAAATCCAGAGGAGCTCTGGGAGCCCAAATCCCATTCCAGCAGCTCCAAATGCCCCAGGGGCACCAGGACAGGACAAGGTGGAAGGAGAGTGGCCCTGCCAGGATGGAGCCAATGGATCAGCAGCACCCCAGGCTGATCTTCCCAGGGAAATGACAGATCTGGGCACGTTGCAAAGCTTGGAATGGCACAGCCAGGGCAGGAATTCGTCAGGAGCAGGAAGATTCTTTCTCCAGGAAAACACTTCTACACTGAGAATATATCATGGGGGAAATGTTGATTCTTTGAATATTTTCTATGGGATATTTTCAATTAATCACCCCTCAAAAGTCCTTTTCTGGTGTTTTATACTGAAAGCCTCAATAACTCATCCCGGCAAGCGAGTTAGGGATACTATAAACAGCTGGAATAATACGAGCTCCACAAAAAGCTGGAATGAAAAACATCGTTCCTGAAGTTTAAAAAACTCCACGATTCTTTTCCCTCTCCAAAACATCACTGAATTTCCACTCCCTGATCCAAGGCTGGGAGCTAAAAATAAACCTGTTGGAAAGCTGCTCTGGGCAGGAACCTGGGAAAAGACCACCATAGGATTGGGGACCACCATGGGATTGGGGACCACCACGGGATTGGGGACCACCACGGGATTGGGGACCACCATGGGATTGGGGACCACCATGGGATTGGGGACCACCATGGGATTGGGGACCACCATGGGATTGGGGACCACCACGGGGATTGCGGACCACCATGGGGTTGGGGACCACCACGGGATTGGGGACCACCACGGGATTGGGGACCACCAGAGCTGCTGGGATGGAGATCCCAAGGCAGAGCCCAGGAGGATGGGGGTGGAAATTGGGATGCAGGATGTTGGAAAAGGGGTGTGGGTGCCCATCCCAGTGGAGATTTCACTCCCAAGATGTGACATGAGCTCAGCCAGCACCAGCCCCTTGTTTTGTGTCCCTTCATTGTTCCTCAGATTAATTAAAACCCCAATTAAGAGCTGCCCAAAGCCAGCGCATTTGGATTTAATGGCCACTCATTTTCTACAAGGAAAATAATCATTAATGTTGATGGAGGAGCTGCAATTATCCCGGATTTGTATGGATTCTCCACTGCCAGTGAGAGGAGCCAGGCACATCCCAAAAATGGACATGGATGCTCCTGAGTTTCATCATCCCTCAAGGAATGCCAGCTCCATCCCTGCCCCAGCTCCATCCATTCCATTCCCTGCTCCATCCATTCCTGCCCTGTTTCATTCATCCCTGCCCCATTCCTGCCCCTGTTCCATTCCATTCCTGCCCAGCTCCATCTATTTCTGCCCCTGTTCCGTTTTGTTCCATTCCATTCCATTCCATTCCATTCCATTCCATTCCATTCCATTCCCTCCTCCATCTATTCCTGCCCCATCCCTGCCCCTCTTCCACCAATTCCTGCCCGTTTCATCCATTCCTGCCCCTGTTCCATCCATTCCATTCCCACCTCCATCCATTCCTGCCCATTCCTGTCCCACTCCATCCATTCCTGTCCCTGTCCCTGTTCCATTCCATTCCATTCCATTCCATTCCATTCCATTCCATTCCCTTCTCCATCCATTCCATTCCCTATTCCATCTATTCCTGCCCCATTCTTGTCCCAGCTCCATCCATTCCTGCCCTGTTCCATCCACTCCTGTCCCTGTTCCAATCCATTCCATTCCACTCCATTCCATTCCCTCCTCCATCCATTCCTGTCCCTGTTCCAATCCATTCCATTCCCTTCTCAATCCATTCCTGCCCCATTCCTGTCCCTGTTCCATTCCATTCCCTTCTCTATCCATTCCTGTCCCTGTTCCCTCCATCCCTGTCCCTGTTCTGTCCATTCCATTCCCTATTCCATCCATTCCTGCCCCATTCCTGCCCAGCTCCATCCATTCCTGCCCCTGTTCCATCCATTCCATTCCATTCCATTCCCTTCTCCATCCATTCCATTCCCTGTTCCATCCATTCCTGCCCCATTCCTGCCCCTGTTCCATCCATCCCTGCCCCTGCTCCCTCCATCCCTTCCTTCCTGGCTGTCCCAGCCTCCATCCCAGCTGGAATTCCCCTCCTCCTCGTTAGGGAATTGTTTTAATTTGCTCTGCTCATAATCCTATTGCAGCTTAACGTGCACAGCTGTCCTGGCTTTTCTCACCTCCACCAAGGCTCATTCCAGAGCTCCCCCAGCTTCCCAAGGAGCTCCAAAATAGGAATTTCTTTGTGTCTGTCCATTTATTTCCTTCCTGAGCACTTGGCACAGGGATGGGCACTGCCAGTTAAACCCCAGAGCTCCAGGGTGGTGCTGGTTCCATTTAGGGATTCCCACATTCCCTGTTTGCCTTCCAGCTCCTCCAGGAGCCAAGGGGATCTGCTCCTGTGCTCCCTGCCCAAGGAGAGGGGGTCTTACAGGGGTTTGGCCAAGAAAAACGAGGTTTGATGGTTTTTTTAATTGAATTGTTTTGAAATTCAGAGCTCTGAGGGAGAGCATGTGCCCAGGGGGAAGAAGAAATCCCTGTCTGCAAAGGAGCTGCAAATAATCCAGGAACAGGGAGTGGCTCCTGTCCCATTCCAGGGGTGCTGAGGACAATTTTTAATAAGGACATCCATGTCCCAATCCATGTTTCCCCCATTTTCCCTTTCCCCCAGATATTTCTGGGATTGGATATGCACCTGCTTCCTTTTTTAAAATTTTTTTTACAATTTTCCCTTTATTTTAATATTTATTTTTCATTTTCCACCTCAGGAAAATGAAAAATTATCAATTTTCAATTTTAGACTCCAGAACCTCTTGGTACCCTCCCATCAAAGAGACAGAGAAAAAAGTTCATTCCAGCCCTCCTGAGCAGAAGAAAATCTCAGAAATTTGCACCTGAAAGCCTCAAAACCAGAAACCAAAAAACCCCAAAATTCCAGAACTTTTCAGCCACACCTGATGAATTCCATGGGAAGATTTGCACGCTCAGAAAAAGAAAAAAAAAATATTTTCCCATAAAAAAGAACCTGAGGAGGATGAGCTGTGGGGAAGGCACTTACTGGGGAGCAGCCTCCTGTCTCCTAATTAATCCCAAAATTATCCCTGAGAGGATTTTGGTGACCTGAATAAATTATTCCCTTTTTCAGGACATTTCCATCCACTGCCCCCCTGCCCTGGAAGGTGAAAATCAACATTTGGACGTTTTTCTCCATCCCCGAGGCTCAGCTGATCCCTGGGGTGGATCCCTGGAATTCCAGGCTCCCCAATCCCACAGCACGAGCCCCCGCTGGGTGCGGGAGGGGTTTGGTGACAGCTGCGGCTCCGGGGAGCCCCAAACCTGCGGCAGATGGTTGGGAGATCCCAGAGCGGGGTCACCCCGGGGCGCCGGCGCTGCCCAGGGACAGAAAATGTTCCAATGTTCCCTCGCCCAGCCCTCGCGAGGGAAGGGGAATTTACCCCTTTTCCACCACCTTTTGTCCATTTTCAGCCACTTTCTGTCCATTTTCAGTCA